>VZQC01004283.1:7257282-7335001 GCA_009823505.1 Rhizomys pruinosus | reverse complement strand
GAGGAATGTGGCACCTACTGATTGGTGCTCAACTGAAACCCTCATTTACATGCTCCGGGCTTGAGCGATGACCCCGCATAGTGCCAAGCACGCATGCGCATTTAGGTTGTTTACCATTAACAGGCTACGTGGCCCTTCGGGCTGGGCGCCATCTTGTAATGGTGGATGTGGTGGCTTCCCACAGACTTAGGCCTGGCTTCCCATTATGTAGACTTGGGCCTGGCTTCCCATTATGTAGACTTAGGCCTGGCTTCCCATTATGTAGACTTAGGCCTGGCTTCCAATTATGTAGACTTGGGCCTGGCTTCCCATTATGTAGACTTAGGCATGCCTTCCCATTATGTAGACTTGGGCATGGCTTCCCATTATCTAGACTTGGGCCTGGCTTCCCATTATGTAAACTTAGGCCTGGTTTCCCATTATGTAGACTTAGGCCTGGCTTCCCATTATGTAGACTTAGGCCTGGCTTCCCATCATGTAGACTTTTGGCCTCAGTGTCAGAACTCAAACTGGGGCCGGAGAGATGGCTCAGTGGCAAAGAGCACATACACACTGCTCTTGCAGAGAACCTGGGTTTGGTTGTGACTCCAATTCAAAGAATCTTGACACCTTGGCCTCCTCAGGCACCTTCACTCATGAGCACGTACACATATACAGACACATAATTAAAAATAAGTAAAACTCAGGCTAATCCAATTGTATCTGTCACAGCCCACACAATCCCTATGACCTGTGGCTCATATTTGCAAATGTGACCATCTTACTTCAATAGGATATAAAATTACTAAAGGCAGAAGGCAATCTTGCCTCATTTCAGATTGAAATCGAAGTAAGAATGGAGTGTCCTTTCAGAGACACATTGAAAACAGAAGTTCATGCTCATCGTTTTATAGTGAGTTCCAGATGTTTCCAGCTGTGAGAACAAACTTCCTTGAAGAAGGCTATGCCCCCTGCACACGGAGATCCCCTCAGCCCCAGGACACGTGGAGATGGTTTTATTTTATTTCATTTTATTTTTTCTCTTTTTGAGACAGGGTCTCCCTTTAGTCCCAGCTGGCTTGGAGCTTTCTATATAGACCAGGCTGGTCTTGAACTCACAGAGCTCCACCTGCCTCTGCCTCCCAAGTGCTGGGATTAAAGGTGTACACCACCACACCCAACCTTAATTATTTTATTAATTAAAACTGTTTTCACCAGGGCGTGGTGGCACACACCTTTAATCCCAGCACTTTGGAGGCAGAGGCAGGTGGATTTCTATGTTCAAGGCCAGCCTGACAGCTGGGGACTACAGGGAGACCTTTTCTCAAACAAACAAACAAATAAACAAAAAAGACTATTTTCACACAACAGAATTCATTGTTTTAAAATGTGAGGTTCGGGCTGGAGAGATGGCCTAGCAGTTAAGAGCGCTGACTGCTCTTGCAGAGGACCCGGGTTCGATCCCCAGCACCCACATGGCGGCTGAGAACTGTCTGAATCTCCAATTCCACGAGAACTCCAGTTCCAGGGGAATCCGACACCCTCTTCTGACCTCCGCAGCATTGCACGACATGGGTACACAGACCTGCATGCAGACAGTACATTCATACACATAGAGAAAAATAAATAAAATGTTAAAAATAAAATGGGGCAGGTATGGTGGTGCACACCTTTAAAAAAATGTGAGGTTCAAAAAAATAAAAATAAAAAAATAAATAAAATAGAATGTGAGGTTCAACCTGTTTTAGTATATTAACAGTGTGTAACCAGCAATAGTATCTAACTTGAAGCAATTATCTAATTCTCATCATCCCAAAAGAAACCCAGTACTGTCATCTCCCATTACCCTCCCCACAAAGCTCTGAACAACCACTAATTTCATTTTTGTTTCTATGGACCTGCCTATTCTGGACAGTTGTTGTGGGCTTTGGATTGCTTATACTTTTGGCTCTTACAAATTATGGCGCTGTGAACATTCATGGGCAAGTTTTCACATAGGCATCTATATTCCATATTCTAGTATATATATATATATATATATATATATAGATAATATATATATATATATATGTTGGCGTTGAATTACTAGAATGTAGGAAACTGCATTTAACTTTACAGGAACCGCCAGACTCTTCTGCTCCCATCAGCAATACATGAGGGTTCCAACTGTTCTGTGTCGTAATCATCATTCACCTTTCGTGTTTAAGCCATCCTAATGGGGATGAAGTAGTAGCTCATCTGTTTTGATTTGAAGTTCTGTAATGACGAACCATGTTGAACATCATGTCATGTGCTTATTATCCATTTTTATATCTTTTTGAATAAATGTCTTTTCAAGATCTTTGCCTATTTTTAATTCGATTGTTTTCATTATTCATTTGGAAGCACTTTTAATAGAGTTTGAATAAAACTGCCTTACCAAATATGTGATTTGGAATATCTATTCCTACTCTGTGGGTTGTCTTTCCATTTCTTCATGGTATCTTTTGAAGCATTAAAGTTTACAATTTGATGCACTTTTTTCTTCTGTTGTTGTGCATTCGGTAGTGTATCTGAAAAGCCATTGCCTGATCCAAGACCACAAGTATTTCCTCTGAATATTTCCTCTAACACTTTTGTAGTTCTCCACATTATTTTTATGAACCATATTGAGTTGATTTATTGTGTGTGTATTGTGAGGTATGGGGAGGGGATCTACCTACTTTTCTTTAACATTGAAATTCAATGTCCCAGAAAATTTTTTTGAAAAAGAAAACTATATCCCATTGATATGATCATGTATGTGTGCTATATGTATATATGATGTACATGGATATTTTCTCTGCCAGTACTGTACTATCTTGATCACTATGTCTCTGTAGTAAGCTTTGAAATCAGGACATTTGCATCCTTCACCTTCGCTCTGCCCTTTATTGTTTTTAGCTAATCTAGGTTCCTCGCATTTTTGTTTGAGTGGGAGAACCAGCTTCTACATAAAACGCAGCTGGAATTGGAAATGGGTGAGATCAGTGTCTTCCAAAGGCCCCAGTTTGACAGGCTTGCTACCCAGGGTTGGGCCCTTGGGAGATGCTGTGGGCCTTTAGGACGCAGGGTGTTATGGGCACTCTTGGATCACTGAGGTAGGATTTCAAAGACTATCATAGGAGTCTGGTTCTTTATTCCTGCTCTTGCTTCCTTCCTGGCTTGCACATAAAAGGTTCCCACTACCAGCTGCCCCTTGCTGTTACCCCAGGGTGTCTCAACCAAAGGCTCAGAATAACCGGCCTGCCCAGTCTTGGGCCTCCAGATAGTAAATCAAATAAACTTTTTCTGCTGAGTTAATTATCTCAGATATTTCATTATGAGATGGAAAGCAGACTAACAGGATTATAGCGGCTCTGTAGATGAGCTCTGACAGCCACCATCTTATCCTAGTTCCCCTTCCAACCCAGGTTTTTCCACTTTTCAATCGTTTTGTTATTTTTTTTGCAGTGCTTCATCATTTTCAGTATGTAAACTTTGGCTTTTCTGTTAAATTTATTCCTAAATATTTTCTTTTTGATTGAATTATTTCACTTTGAAGTGTTCATTGCTAGTCTGTAGAAATATACTTGCTCTTGATTCATCTTACAACCTTGGTGAATGTGTTTGCTATTTTGTGTATTTCTGTATATAGGATCACGTCATTGTAGAGAAAAGATAGGTTTTATTATTTGCCTTTTATTTCTTTTTCTTGCATTATCACCTCCATAAATTATCTTTATTTTTTTAATTTTTATTGAGCTTTTGTACATTTCATAGAACAGTTCTTAATCAAATTTAGACACCCCCACACACACTGTGGAATTTCCTGTGGCCTTACTTATTGAACTCTTAACACAGAGAAATGACACAAGTCAGGATACGTACTTATAATGCCAGAAGAAATTTTGAGAATTGTCCAGGCACTAGAAGTCTATCTAATATTAAAATGAACACAGCTTTGAAGTTACCATTCCTGGCTAACATTCTTGTCCTTTTATGTGGGTTACTGACATGCTAGGCATCTCTACCATGTGTACTGTAAATAATAAATATAGAGACCCTCTGAAATAGAGAGCCTGTATAGGTGACAGGATAGCTCTTTATGTAGTTCCCCTTCTAGATAAGAACATCTATAGAGTGCCTCAGGTCAGGTATTCACCTTGGTACTAGAGGTAAAACACTGACAAAGACAGGCCCCTCTCTTCAGGGGATTACATCTATTAAAAGACAGTAAACAGCTGCACAGAATAATCTATGATAAGAGTATGGAAAATAAATGAGGTAATAGTGTTGGCATGATGCTAGACACTTTAGTTACTATCTGCCAGATCATATTTGAGCTGAGATCTAACGTTTACAGAGATGCCATATGTGCAAATAACCTAGGAGTAGTGCTCTAAGCATCAGGAACATTTCGATCCAAGGCTCTGAGGACAAAGCTAGGTTGTGTGGTCAAGGGGAAAGTAGAAGAAGATGAGGCAGGAGAGGTACTCATGGCCCAGATCATGGAACAGGAGGGCAGGCTCCATTGCACATGCAGTAGTAGGTCTTTGGAGGGTTGTAGGTAAGCCACTGGGATGGCTTCCTCTGGCTTGTCAAGAACGGATACAACAGGCAGGAACAGAATGATGCATTCTGTTGATAGTTCAGGTTCAACATGAAGAGAAGCAGTAGATGGCTGTAATGCTTGGGTTGTAGGACTAATACGATATGGGAAGAGGAAACAGGCGGAATTAAGGATGATCCTGGGTTTGGAAGTCAGGTATCTGCTATCACAGTTGTGGAGGCTCTGGCCTAATTGGGCAGAATCACTGCATTGGTCCTCTGGAGAGGGTGCCAGAGGGCAATGGCAGGAAGCACATGGAGGGTACCCAAGTCTTTCTATGTCGAGAGCTGTGAAAGATGATGGCAGGAGGAACTCAGCCATTAACTTAGCCTGAAGATGCTACAACCTGGACTTGTGGGTAGACACCGTATTGAAAATTTGTGCTCTTACCAAATGACAGTATGAAGCCACTTTCTAACAAAGTTAAGGGTCTTACAGAAGGTAGGACAGAACTGTCTTTGTAATCCTTGAACATGGGAGGGTACTGCTGGGGATTCTTAAGGAATGTTTGTTTACTGGAATTGATTTGCTAACTGCTTGGCAAACTTCTTTGTAACGTTTTATTCATATTTTAATAGAGTTCTTTATTATTAAGCTCAAATATTTTTAATTAAGAAAGAAGTGCAGCCCTCAGGGTAATATTACAGAAGTGTAGATGGGCGGTAATTAAACTTTGCTGCATGTACAACTGCATTCAAACAATTATGAGTGAATCATTTTAAACCTGCAAATGCCATAATATGCATCTTTAAACAAAGAAACAAAATAGACACAAAATAGCCTTGGTAGCTCCAGAAAAAGTTTGACTTTATTGACAAATGGTTATTTCCATGAAAAAGGAAAATAGGCTACAGATTACAAATTTAAATGTTTTCTTTAGGAAAAGAATTATAAATTGAATGATATAACTTTGATTTCAATCATCACGTCTCCATTTTTTCATATCAAACTGAATTATGTAAGGATACACATTAAAGCTATTTTGGTATAGTCTGAACAGTTTTTATTTCATTGTCAGGACATTTAGAATAATGTGTAAAGGGATTAATTTCCCTCCCTCCCTGGTGGATCTGAGCCCAGTATTATAATAGCTATCATCCTTTTTACCAAAAGGTAATAAAAGTCTGTGAAATTTTTGCTCTCCACCTTTGAGAAAAATGCATTTTTAAATTATTTTAGAATTTTTAAAAGCAATGTTCCATTTATATAAAGTTCTGTTTTTTGTAGGGTGCCTTTTGTTCAAAGGAAAGCCATCTGTCTGATTTTGCTACTTGGAGTATGCCATTTGCAGCTGTTTTTCAACAATACCCCATTGTTTAAAGAATTTGGAAGTGTGTTTCTGACCCCTCTCCTGTTTCAGCTACAACAGTATTCCTTTGTTTCAGAACACCTGTTTCAAGATCAGGTTCCCTGCATATTTGACATATGGTCATCGCCCTGGCCGGATTGTGCAGGTTCGCTTAGGGCTCACTTGCTCTCTTGTTTGTCAGTTCTACCACAAGTCCCCACTTGCCTCCTGCTGCCCTGGGCCCTTGATAAACAGGCTTCCCTAAATAGAGTCCTCTGTCAAGTCTACCTACATTTTCATCTGTCCAAACCGAGGAGTCAGGAGTTGTGCACACAGTGGCTCGGAACACTAGCTGGAGTCAGACCTACATGGATCCAAGTGTAACATTCTTACCTTTGTGACCTTGGACTTATTTACTAACTTCTTTTAGCCTCAATTACCTCATCTATAGAGTGGAGAAAATAATGCTTTGTTCATAGGGTAAATCTGACTAATCAGTGAAATAGGACATATAGAACATTCAGCCCATGGGCTGGAGAGATGGCTCAGCGGTTAAGAGCACCGACTGCTCTTGCAGAGGACCCAGGTTTGATTCCCAGCACCCACATGGCAGCTGAGAACCATCTTTGACTCCAGTTCCAGGGGAATCTGACGCCCTCTTCTGACCTCCTCGGCATTGCACAACACGGTGCACAGATCTGCATGCAGACAGTACATTCATACACATAAAAAAAAAAAAAAGAACCATGTTTAAGCCGGGCGTGGTGGCACATGCCTCTAATCCTAGCACTCAGGAGGCTGAGGCAGGTGTATCTCTGTTAGTTCAAGGCCAGCCTGGGTCTACAGAGTGAGTTCCAGGCCAGCTGGGGCTACAAGGAGACCCTGTCACAAGGGAAAAAAAAAAAACATTTAGCCCATAACCAAGGGTCTGTATCCAAGGAAGGATATATCTACCTATTGCTGAGTAATATGTAAACCAGTGTGTCTGGCATTCTAAGGCAAACAAAACCTTTACAAATTTTCAAAATCCCAGAAATTCATTCCAGTGATTTTTCAGCAAGTCATTGCTCTCTGGTTACATGCTTCTTGCATTCCCCAATTGAACAGAGTGTTGATGCAGAGTGAATTCATGTATCTCTTCTACAGGATAACATCGGTGCTTTGTCGGGGGTACCCTGAAAAGAGAAAAATATTTAGGAACAGGAGTAGTGTTTCTGTTCATTCCCCCACAGACTACCCGCCAGTTCCCAGAGCTAAATTATAGGTGGCAGAGCTTCATGGTTGATGGATAGAATTAAATTGAGGCAAAACTAGTACCATTTCATAACTCTGAGTGCTAAATTAAATTGAACATTCCTGCCAATTAACAGCTTTTGGAAAACAGTCTGATATTTGATGTTTTGTCAAAATTTTACTCTCTTCTTATCCCTGAAAAGACAAGTTCTTCATCTAAGTTTTATCTAAGTTTATTGCTGAAACTACAGAAATCAGTGATTAAGTAACATTTATGCTGTCAGTAAGAGTATTTGAATTAAGCATAGAAATGTCCCAGGAGGAACTTGCTCCCACCTTGGCCTTCTTTATCGTTTTCAATCCAAACTCCTGCTGCTGTTACAGAATGCATTGTTTCTTCCACTTTTTTACATCCAGTGTCTAGTTTAGTTGTAGACAAATGCAAAATCTTCTGGAGCAGAATTTGAATGAAATAATGAGAAACTGGGGTATAATCCAAAATCTGAGTGATGTTGTGGAGTAGTAGAAGTCATTAGGCATTTTGATATCTCTGCTACTAAGTGGCTTGGTGCATAGATAGTGTGCCAGCTACTGTAATGGGGAGAAGCAGTTTCAGATTCCCTAAAGTGGAAGAAATTCAGGCTTGGGAAATGGTTCATCAGGTAAAGAAAGCTCTTGCCACACAAGCGTTAAGAACCAGAGTTCGGATCCCCAACACCCAGCAAACGCTGGGGTGGCAAGGGCAGCCACCCTGTAGTCCCAGCATGTTTAGAGCAAGGTGGCTACCGAGACTAGGTGGAAAACGATCAGAGAAGACACCTGCTGTCAGCCTCTGGCCTCCACATGTATGTACACACATGTATATATGAACACGCATACACACAAGCATCACACACACACACACACACACACACACACAGAGGAAAAAAATAAGGTGAAGAAATTGTAGGTGAAAGAATTTGAACAAAATGAAAGGACTAACCCAAAGTATAAGTCCATGCAGATGCCTGGACTGCTTAGCCACGCACCCTGACAGCCCCACTGTGTTCTCCAACCTGCTGGGAAAGGGCCAGGCATCTTCCTCATCAAGGGTTTACTGGAAACATAGATCTCCAGTGCCTTGACTTTCTGTTTCTGTTAGGATCCAGCCTTACTTGGGATTTTCCTGCTTTAAATAAGAGCAGGGTCTCCTAAATATTCTGAGGTCTAAAGTCTTTGGGTGCCCTTTCTGTGACCTTATCTGCAGGAGGCCGCATGCTTTGTCTTCAGTCCCCAGTTCCACACCTTTCTTAGATTGTACTGATTCCGTTTGTTAGACAAGAGCACAAAGGCTTCGTGGTACACACTGAGCGAGAAAGAAGTCTCCAATCCTGAAGCTTTGAAAAGCCAGGAGCCCGTCCACCACAATGATCTGTGCCCTCCAGCCAGAGGCTTCCAACTTAACCTTCTGCTGCCGTGCAGCAAAGCGCTCAGAGCCATTGATATATTTGTCATCTCACGTCTTAACCCCATTTAGAGTTTCCATCTTTGTACTCCAAAAACTTCAGATTGCTTATCTCTGCTGCTTTCATTTCTATGAACACTTAGTGACTGTCGTCCTGCTTCTTTAAGCAATATTTTAAACCTCCATTTATTGAAGGTTATTTCTTCTACATGTCCCCTAGCCAAGGCTGCTGTTGCCTTGAAGAGATCCTATCCTTGAATGTGCGACCTCTTCAACTTGATTTTGCCACATTCCCTCTAATGTATATTTAATTGTTAAGCTTATAAAGTACCTTGAACTTAGAAAATAGGTGCTAGAAAATTAAAAATTGTTTTTCAACTCACTATAAGTTTAATAATTCAGCTATAACCATCAGAATTCTTTCTGAAAATTAGCAAGCTGACTATCAAGGCAAAAAATGTATGAAAGCATATTTCTCTTTAGATCGTGGATTAGGCTATTCTATAAAAATACAGGACAGCAATATAAAACCCTTTAGAAAAAACCTTTGCCCTCCTTTCCCAATAAGAAGGCACATGTATGATACTGAATATTATTCATTTCCTTATAAGGAATTAAGTTTGAGCTTAAAGATTTATTTATGGGGGTGTGTGCCTGAAAATGTTATATAGGAGGGTGTACCTGAGTATATGTCATGTGGAGGGGTGCCTGTGGAGGTCAGAAAAGGATGTGGGGTCCCCTGGAGTTATAAGCAGTTGTGAGCCGCCTAATGTTGGTCCTGGGAACTAGATTCTGGTCCTTTACACAATAACAGAATATGCACTTAACCACTGAGCTATCTCTCTATCCCCAAGTTTGAATTTAATTACCCAAGAATTCCACACCTCAGAACTTTTAAGGGCTTGATGTGCATGACATGGAGGGCTGTCAGATGTGTCCACATACTGAAAGTTCTGTGACAGATATTTCTGCAGTGCTGGCTCTGGTTCTGCCTAGTTCCATGTGACTGCCTTTGACATACTCCAGACAGATCTAGACTGTGACCAATTGGTTCTGAATGACTGGATCCCGATTTCTGCTGTGCGAGAAGATACCAGATCCTTTACATTTGGCCAAGTTTTTCATGTTGTGCCATATCTTGGTCTTTAAACTTTCATTTTCCCCTTGGGTGGTAAAGTCATTCTGTACAAGGTCCTATAAATGCTGAATGAGCAGGGGAGCCAAAGATGTGCCACGTAGAGCAAAGTTTGTGCCACCTGCCTTGAGTTAGAGCAAAGTCTTGTGGGGATCCATAGCTCATGGGTGAAGAGCACCCCAGGACACTAACATGCCGCTTGTTATTACTCAACGTAGCTATGCAGGGATTAAACACTGTCCACAGATAGCAATAGAAAGGAAATTATCCTCAAATTAAAATGGCAATTAAAGTTTACAGTCAGCTTGGAAGAATAGAGTCTCATATATTTTTGCTATCAAATAGAGCTCAAAAAAAAAACTTCTGAAACTTTCTACTTACAGCTACAAAATTCTTAATAATAAATAGAAATCTGAATTCACCACTAGTTATACTGACAATATCTTTGTTTTAGTAAACTGCCCAGAATGAGCCAGAGATTAACAAATAATCAGAGGCATGCAAATTCTTTTTGAGCCTTGGAGTTCTTGATTGTTGTTGATCACAGGGCAGTGCAAATACCATAAACATATGCCCTGATGAATTTTTTTGGCATTTTTGAGACAGGGTCTCCCTTTAGTCCCAGCTGGCCTGGAGCTCTCTATGTAGACCAGGCTGGCCTTGAACTCACAGAGATCTGCCTGCCTCTGCCTCCCAAGTGCTGGGATTAAAGACGTGCACCACTACACCCAGCACCCTGATGAATTTTAACAATCTAAACAAACTCACATAACCATTGGCCAGACCAAGGAATAATAACCACCACACCTCAGAAATCCCACACCTCAGAAATCCTACTGCACTCCTTCCACCGCTGCCCCTTCCTGCCTCTGATGCCTCACAGCGATGCCCAAGATGCATTCTACCCCTTGTCTTCAACACCTCTTTTCATGGCATTCTGTTGGTGAGATTCCACAGAGCACTCAGTTCATTTGCTGTGCGCTTTTCCCCTGTGCGAATGTGACATCATTTATGATCAGTTTCACTGGGTGAAAGGGTAGTTTTCATTTGGGAACTCTGTCTTTTGGTCAAATTTCAGACTTTTTTTTTTTTTTTGTCTTTTCGAGACAGGGTCTCCCTGTAGCCCCAGCTGTCCTGGAACTCACTCTGTAGACCAGGCTGGCCTTGAACTCACAAAGATCCGCCTGCCTCTGCCTCCCAAGTGCTAGGATTAAAGGCGTGCACCACCACACCCGGTCAAATTTTAGACTTTTAATAAAACTTGAACAGGACAGAGGAAACCATTTCATACTATAAAGTATCAATTCAATTGTAGTTATTATCATCCTTGAAGCTTTGGGTCTGTATTACCGACTTCATTTCTTTTTTTAATATTTTATTAATTTTTATTTTTTTCTCTATGTGTATGAATGTACTGTCTGCATGTAGGTTTGTGCACCTGTGTTGTGCAATGCCGTGGAGGTCAGAAGAGGGTGTCGGATTCCCCTGGAACTGGAGTTCTCCTGGAATTGGAGTTTCAGACGGTTCTCGGCTGCCATGTGGGTGCTGGGGATCGAACCCGAGTCCTCTGTAAGAGCGGTCGGCGCTCTCAACCGCTAGGCCATCTCTCCAGCCCCCCGACTTCATTTCTAATCTACTCGTGTGAGCATTACTTTCTAGTCTACAAAATGAATTTCCAAGAACATAAGCTGCACTTCTGGCCTGCCCCAAATTTTTCTGCCTGAGGTTTGGAATACACTGGAGCATGGCCTATCTTAAAGGCCCAGCTTTGATACCACCCCCCATGAAGCCTTAGCTGATCCCTAGACACTCTGATGTTGCCATTTGTATTATGTCCTAACAACCACCATCCCCTTTAGGTAAACAGTACCTAGATACTGTCACTGAAACTTAAAATAATACACAGACAAGGATCATTTAACTATACCCCCAGCCTTAAATGGCCTTGTATTTGGGGTTTTACATGATTTCTTCCTGCTATACTGGAACTCAGACACAGTCACAATTTGAACTTTATTGTGAAGGAGAGTCTTAAAGATTATATAAGCTCTAGAGGAGGTAGAACATCACTCTCCCATCCAGAAAGGAAGTATGGTCTGATCATCATGTGGCCATGTCTCACTTTTCTCCAACAGTATTTTTTTTAATTTTTATTTATTTTTGTATGTATATGAATGTACTGTCTGCATGTAGGTTTGTGTACCCATGTCGTGCAATGCCACAGAGGTCAGAAGAGGGTGTTGGATTCCCCTGTAACTGGAGTTCTCCTGGAATTGGAGTTACAGACAGTTCTCAGCCACCATGTGGGTGCTGGGGATCGAACCCGGGTCCTCTGCAAGAGCACTCGGTCCTCTTAACTGCTAGGCTATCTCTCCAGCCCCTCCAACAGTAAATTTATGCTTGTGTCTGAGGCTCACAAAATTCTACAGGCAGATATTTAATCAATTATTCTGTCTGAAAATTTTTGAGAACAGAAACTATCGAAGGGCATTAAGTTGAAAGGTTATGTTATTTGTCGTGTTTTTCATTCTACTGGAATTGCAATTTTCTGTTTAGCCATCATCAGATCTCTGTGTGATTATTAATGTGACACTTCAGCATAAGCTGCCGTGAGCCTGTCACCCTCCAGAGCTCTCATTGCCTGCCTGGTTGTAAGGCCAGAGGAAATAGCAGCCATATCTTAATGCCTTTGCAACCTCCCTGGCTTACACTCCTAATATCTGAAGAAAAATCATTGAAAATGATGACTTGAAAGACAGTGAGCAGAGAACTTACTGGAAGTCTGAGTACTGCTGAACCGTGCAGCTTTCAGCCCATAGCCTCATTCAAAACAAGTCTGACTGGCAACATCTCCCTTCTTTCCTCTAAGGATATTTTCATATAAAATTGGTTCACAGCTAACATGTTGTGCGCCTCAGAGGTAGAATTGCACAAGGCGCTTTTCCTCTCAGTAGTTGTATGACTTAGACATCTTATGTTGGACTCCCCTTTAATATGAAGATTTTATTGCAGACCTCTTTTTCTTAATATTTTTATTGAAGTTTTGTGCATTTCATACAACATTTCTCAATCCAGTTTAGACTCATTCCTCCTTCCATGCCCCCCCCACCCGACCCAAGCACATGCATTCTGCCATACATGTCTTGCATCTTTTTTCCAATCTTTTTGAAGTTTTTCTTTGCAGAGGTTTACTGTTTGGGGCGGAAGTTTACTGTTTCAGTCAGTTCTTTGACCCAGCCCTTTTGTTGTTGTTCTTTCCAATTTGTATTGCTCTAAAATAAGCATATACATCATGAATACCTTAAATTATTATGTCTAAAAATAATCTATAAGTTAATTCCAAAATGTGTTTAAGAATTCACATTTTTCCCTTTAATTTTATATTACTGTAAAATATGCATACCTACCCTCTGCCCATATGCCAAAATTACAAAATTTGAAAATAAGTGGTAGGCTAATTCTACAGCCCATTAAGGGATTCACATTTTAACAGTACAGTTGCTTTCAGATAAAAAGGAATATAACATTGACGTTGCACAGTTTGCTTTACAACTAGGGTGCTAGCATCCACAAAGGGGTACCACTCATCGTTTGTTTTTGTGGGACTGTGTTACTTCACTTAGCATAATGGCTTTGAGTTCCATCCATTTACCTGCAAAGTTCATGATGTCATCTTTCTTTACCAGTGCATAGAACTCCATTGTGTAGATGTACCACATTTTCTTTATCCACTCATCTTTTTAAAATAATAATAAGCCAGGAATGGTGGCATACATCTTTAATCCCAGCACTTGGAAGGCAGGTGGATCTCTGAAAGTTCAATGCCAGCCTGGTCTACAATAGCAGATTTCAGGCCAGCTGGGGCTATAGGAAGTCCCTATCTCAAAAAGATCAAAAAATAAATAAGTAAATAATAAAAAATAAAATAATAAATGACTCAGTCTTTCTAGTGATGTTGATATGTCTTAAGATTGCACATCACATTAATACCTAGAATATATAAGGAACTGTAAAAATATAAGCATCAAAAAGAAACAAATCATCCATTCAGTAAATGAGTTAATGAACTGAATAGGGATCTCTCAAAAGAATAATACACAATAAATAGAAAATAAATTAAAAAACTACTCAATATCTTTAGTCATGAGGAAAATTAAAATTAAAACTGCTTTGAGGGGGCTGAACAGATGGCTCAGTGGTTAAGAACACTCGTTCTTTCAGAGAGCCTGGATTCAGTTCCTAGCACTCACATGGCAGCTAACAGTGTCTATAACTCCAGTTCCAGGGGACCTAACACCCTCTTTTAACCTCTGTAGACATTCCATACATGTGATGCACTTATATACATGCAGGCAAAACACTCATATACATAAAATAAAAATAATAAAATTTAAAAACTGCTTTGAGATTCCATCTTACTCCATCAGAATGACTATCATGGAGAAAATAAGCAATCCCTTATAGACTGCTGCGAGGAATGTAAGCTTATCCAGCCACTATGGAAGCTGATGTGGCAGTTCCTCAAAAACCTCAAAAAGGAACTACTTTGAGCTCTGTTTATACTCCTGAGTGTACACCCAAAAGATCCTAAGTCCACATACCACACAGATACTTGTACACCTGTTTCCTGCTCTACTCATCATAATAGCCAAGAAATGGAACCATCCTGGTTGCCCGTCAGCAGATGAATGGATAAAGAAAATGTGGAACTTGTAAACAATGGAATTTTACTCAACCATAAAGAAAAAATATAATCATGGTATTTGCAGGAAAATAAACAGAACTGTGGATCATTAGTTTAAGCAAAATAAACCTGACTCAGAATTACTACTACATTTTCTCTCATATGTGGGCTGTGTGTGTGTGTGTGTGTGTGTGTGTGACATGAAAGTAAAAGGGGACCATGAGAAGAAAAGGAAGAAATCTTAATGGAGAGGGAAGAGAGGAAAACAAGAGAGAATAATGCAATGCTGTAACAGGAAAGCACTCAAAAGGGGGACTGTATTTGTGATGGAAAATGTATATAGTGTTATAATGAGAGATTTCTATATCTAGTGAACAAAATCAAAAATGAGATGATGAATAGAAAAATGTCTATAATAAATATTGCAGAGGGATAATGCCTTCAATGTGTAGGGAGTTTTTTTAAATAAATAAGAAAACTTTTATATGCATTTTTAAAATATGAACAAGTAAATACATAGCAATATATACAGAGGGTTTGCCATAAAGGATAAGATGCTGATGCTGAAGGTGTGTGTGTGTGTGTGTGTGTGTGTGTGTGTGTGTGTGTGTCTGGCCTGTCATGGTGCCAGGCTGCGGAAGCTATGAACATAAGGATTTTACTGAGCATCTGTTGGCAACTCTCCAAAAAAAGTCTACTCATCACATTATCAGATAGCAAGCTTTTAAAAACTCAAATTATGATGATGGTAATGTCAAATTATGATGATGGTAATGTCTTATTAAAGAGCATTTAATGTCATAGGAACTCCAAGAATTTTTTCAGAATTATATTTTGTTTAATTTTTACTTGGTATATGAAATTTTTAATTGATAGTTTAAAATTTTTCATATACCAATTTCTGCCCTATACATTGAAATATTTATGGGCCAATGAAATGGCTCAACAGTAAGATGCTTGGTGCTAAGGCTGACGTACTTGAGTTGGATCACCAGGGCCCATATGGTGGAATAAGAGAACCTACCCACAAGTCGTCCTCGGACCTCCACATCTGCTCCATGGCATGTGGGAACACACACAAATAAATAATAAAGTCATTCATTCATTCATTCATTCATTCATTAAAATATGCTTTAAAAAGAAGAACTCTTGCCAAGTGTGGTGGTGCACATCTTTAATCCCAGCACTTGGGAGGCAGAGGCAGGCCGATCTCTATAACTTCAAGGCCACCTAGTCTACATAGAGAGTTCCAGGACAGCTGGAGCTGCAGAGAGACCCTGTCTCAAAAAGACCAAAAAAAAAAAAAAAAAAAAGAGGAGAAGGAGAAAGAGAAGAAAAAGAAGAAATGAGCCAAATTATTAAGCAGAAGCAATGAATGTAAGTACATTCATGTAAAACCAATTGAAAGTATCTATGCCTAAATTTTTGAACAACCCAAGGTTCCCATAGTCCAGTTGGAGATGCTTGTATGCACAGGCATGTTGATCAATTAGGAGTACAGTCTATATTGTCTGTAGTCCTCACGATTCACCCCAATCTCTCCACAGCCCTTACATCTTACCATGCCTCCTCTTCCCAATTTGTTCCCTAGGCTTTGGAAAGGGGCACAAGTGGTTGAGAAGCAAAAGAGTCTATTTCTTTGGAGTTGTCATGTTTTGGACTCTAGTCTGTTCAGGTTGTTTCCCTTCAGTTAGGTGGATACTTTTTAGTCATACTAACAAAGCACAAGCAATTGGATGTACAGGCATTTAAGCAGTATTAATTATTATGGCAAGCTAAGCTGTGAGCATAGACACAGATCTTGGATGGTATGCCTAATCCACAAACTGTGGTTTCTCTATAAAGGGTGGACAAGTTTACTGTTGGGTTCATAACATCTCCTAACCACTAGAGGAGGACATAAGCTTGTGTGCATCTGCTTGTGAGTTATTCCTCCAAAGAGAGAGCAATTAGCCATTAGATTTGGGTATATATATAGAACTTGGCTGCCACTGTTGCACAGTATCTCCAAGCATTGAGGTGTAGCTGATACTGACAGAGGAGTCTTGCTGGTCTCAAGGAGACCAATATTTTGCTGTATTGCTTTAGTGGCCTTTGATAACGCTTTCTGGCATTTTCAGAGGCCAGTTGTACATTAGCAAGTGACGTCTCATAACATTTTTTCATGCTCCATGGGTCTTCTGAAACAGGGACTTACTGCCTTTCTCCTTGTATATATCCCACTTATAGGCAAAAGGCCTTTATAATTTGGGGAGTTTGAATCCCCTAGCCAACATCTCCTAGGCAGAATATTCATTGCTGATATCAGAGCTTTCCTGTACTAAATATTTTGCTTAATTACACAGCTTATAAAGACTTTACTATTGAATTTGGCTCTAGAATAGAGAATTATCCTTTCACAGTTTCCTATGCCTATCAGTCAATTAAAAAAGGGTAGTTATACCTGTTTTTATAAGAGATTACCACTATAGCAGTTGGCTCTAATTTACAGTTAGGGAATGACTTTCAGTACCATCATGATTTCTTTTTCCTATAAAGGGAAGAGGTAGGAAGGTTTCTCAGCAATCTGGAAGGTAAACTTCGTTAGGAGCCCATTATCAACAGTTAACCCCAATAGAATTCAGAGAGTGCTCAGTGTCTGTGACTCAAGCAGTCTGAGGTCCTGCTTCTTTAATGTTCAGGATGGGTGAGCCTCTGCTGGCATTTCCCAGTCCGTCCTGCACAGCCAAAGTTGTCATTTTCAGGCATTTTGATTGTGGTTTTTACCTGTGGGAACATACAAGCTCCTCCCATTGTTAGTTTCAAGATCTCAAAATTGAAAATTTATCAATAGGATTGGAACACAGAGTTTTCCATTTGTATCCCAGAAAGGATACTAACCCCACCTCCCAACCTCCTCTTTTTGTTTTTTTAAATTTTTAGTTTTGACTATAGATGCCTAAGTTGTATTACACATACCCATAAACAGGAGCCAAAAGCATAAGTTTTCATAAATTTACCCAAACTGTTTCTCATTGACCATGCTACTTATTTGGGAAGTAAGTTTAAATGTTATTCCTTTAAATTGCCTACAAGTAAAAGAAAGTGTTACAATGTAATGTTGTATAATTCAGAAAAATATGTAGAGACCATTTTGTGTACCTTAACCCAACGTTACTATTGGACGTTCAATACAAATTATAATAAAACAAATTAACATTTTATATTCCCAATTATTCAAAAGTATTACCATTTCACCAAAACCTACAACCAAATAACTAATCTAAACATTGACTAAGCCTTAAAATATCCTATATGTGGATAAAGCTTGGGCAGAGGTTGAGTACCTGCCAAATAAATTTTACCCAATAGTACACTTTGCTCTTTAAAGCTATTATGACTGGACTATGACTTCAGAAAATCAAGTCCATTAACTTATATGGTTTATTTTGTATTTCTGTATAAATTTCTACTGAAATCTCTCTATTATAAATATATGTTATTTTTAAGATATACCCTTTTAAACTGCAATCTTACAGAGTGGATTTTAATGACTGTCTTCCTCCTAGCTCTTTGCCTTCTGTCAGGCCTGGCATGAAAACCTGCTTTAAAGACTTTTCAGCATCTGCTCCTTTTTTTTTTTTTTTTTGAGTACAAGCATCCTTCATTATAAACCAATTTGCAAGCAGTTGTGCCCAAACCACCACAGCCCAAGGCTCCCACCATCCAGCTGGAGGAGCTTGAATGTACAATCAAGTTGATCAAATAAGTGTTCAGACTATATTACCATTTCACCCCAATCACACCCTTACATTCTACCACTCCCCTCTTCCACAAATTGTTCCTTAGGCTTAGAAAGGGGCACAGGTGGAGTGAGAAGCAGAACAGTCTGACTTTGTCTGGAGATGTTGTTTTTGGACTCTGATCAGTTTCTGGCTGTTTCTTTTCATGGGCTGACAGTTTGTCCAGGAAAACCTTTCAATCCTACGAATGAAGCACAAGCGATTACACATATAGGTATTTAAAACATTGCTAATATTATGGTAGGTTACTTTGGTATAGACACAGATGTTTGGATGGTTTAATCACATGAATTACTTTTTTCCTGTAAAAGATGCAAGGTCTTACGTGGCTATAAAACATCTCCTAATCACTAGAGGATATAAGCCTTGTGGCAACATCCATAGTTTATTCCTCCAAGGAGAGAGCTAAAGCTCAAATAGATTTGGGATATACAGACAATAGGCTGCCACTGCTGCACAGTATCTCCAAGCGGTGAGGTGTAGCTGATGGTTGGTGGAGGAGTCTTGCTTGACTTCAAGTGAGACCAACATTTTGCTTTATTGGTTCAGTGGCCTTTGGTAACACTCTCTGGTATTCCAGAGACCAACTGTACACTTGCAAGTGCAGTCTCAATACAACCTTTCCACACTTACATCAGGTCTTTGACAGCAGGCCTTTCGCCTCTCTTTTTGCTAGGTATCCCAGTTTACAGGCAAGAAAGCCCTTTACCTTTTTGGGGGGAGGGGGGCTTGGATCCCCTAGCCACCATCTCCTTGGCAGAATAATCCATTGCTGCTATCAGTGCTCTCTTATTAATAATATATTTTGCTTATATGTACGCTTAAAGAGACTTTAGCATTGTATTTGGTTTCTGAATAGAGAGTAATCCTTTTCATGAGTTCTTAGTCTATTAGTCAATTAAAAAAGCAGTTTTTCCCAGTTTTATATAAGAGATTACCTCTATAAAGTTCAGCTCTAATTTGCAGTTAGGATGACTTCATTACCACCATGTTTTTTCTTGTTCTATAAAAAGAGGTAAGGAGGTTCTCTCATTTTAAAAAGTGTGCTGCACCTAGAAGGTAAGGTTCATTAGGACTCACTATAAACATTTGTTACACCAGTGGTCCTCAGAGATTTTTGCCTGTGCTTAGGCAGTCTGAGGCTTTTCTTACTTTTAGATGTTAAGATGGGACAAGCTTCTCTGCTGGTATTTCTGGTACAACCTACACGATGGAAGGCTGGTATCTTTTCTTTCTCAGCTGTTGAGTTGGTGATGTTTTGACCTGTGGGAACATACAATCTTTTCCCATAGTTAGTTTTAAGATTAAATTGAAATTTTTGACAAAAAAAAGTTTAAATGGTAACTGTATCCCCCTTTTTTTATTTTAGTTTTTTTTTTTGACCCATGAGTCTCAAAAAGGCAGTTGTAGTACACATACCTATAGGCAGGAATCAAGATGTAAATTTCATTAAATTTGTCCAAGCTTTTTTGGGTGACTGTATGTTGTTAATTTGGGAAGCAAAAACCCTTTAAATTAAATTATCCTACAGGTAAAAGAGAAATGTTACAAGATGATACTGTATAACACAAAATTATAGGAAACATTTGTATATGTTAATCCAAAGGTTATTATTATATATTTTAAGTAAAATGCCAATGTAATTTTTTAAATAAATATACAATTAATTGAATATAGACCCGTGTACCTCTCCCTGACTCCCCCTCCCACCCCTCCCCGGTTAACCAATTTCAGTCAGTTTTTCTGATGCATTCTTTCTTTGTTGTTTCTTTTTAATATGCATCCTCTCCACAAGAATATTTACAACTGGGTTATTGGCGCTAGCATCCACAGATGAGGGATACCATTCGTCATTTGTTTTTCTGGGACTGTGTTACTTCACTTAATATAATATCTTCTAGCTCCATCCATTTACCTGCAAAGTTCATGATGTTGTCTTTCTTTACTGCTGCATAGAACTCCATTGTGTACATGTACCACATTTTTTTCTATCCACTTGTCAGTTGAGGGGCATTTGGGTTGGTTCCAGCTTTTTGCTATTGTGAACAAGCTGCAAAAAATATAGCTGTGCATGTATTTCTGCAGTAAGATGAGTCTTGTGGGTATATACCCAGGAGTGGTATGACTGGGTCAAATGGCAAGCTCATTTTGAGTCTTCTAATAGTTCTCCACACTGCTTTCCATAGTGGCTGTACAAGTTTACATCCCCACCAGCAATGGATGAGTGTTCCCCTTTCCCCGCCACCTCTCCAGCACTTGATATCCTTTGTTTTCTTGATCCTGGCCAGTCTTATAGGAGTGAGGTGATATCTTAGAGTGGTCTTAATTTGCATTTCCCTAATTATTAGTAACATTGAACAGTTTTTAAGATGTTTCTCAACCATCTCTAGTTCCTCCTCTGTGAAGTCTCTATTCAGTTCTTTGCTCTATCTTTTGAGTGATTCATTTGTTTTCTTTCTTCTTTGTTTTTTGAGTAGCTTGTATACTCTGGAAATTAATGCTTTGTCAGATGTATCTGCAGTGAAGGTTTCCTCCCACTCTGTGCACCAATTACCTTATTGTACAGCAAACTGAGTAACATCAATGTTATCTGAAAACAACTGTTATTATATTGTAGAATCCCTTAAAAAAATAAACAAATAAAAGAGGGAAAAAAAAGAAATGTTCACATTGTGACAAAGTACAAACAAAATATAAACATCATCTTGTTTTTTGATGAAATAGCCTTTCCACTAAATATCAAAGATGGGATATTCTCCAACACAGATATATTATTTGGAGAAAAATATGAAAATATCCTGTCATATGCTTGATATAAAATATGAACCTCTGTAACTAATCATCACTGTAATGCTGAATTATCTGGGTATAATTTATTAATATTTTGCCCCAGCATGCAATGATGGCAGAATTCATATCCTCTGGCAATGCTGAACAGAGGAATACCCTTCAGAACACTGTGCCAAAAACAAAAACAAAAACAAAACAACTCATTCAGGTCAATTCTCTGGTCAGCTCTATGCCTGTTTCAGAGCTTAGAATAATTATTATGTATTTTGTTTTGCCTCTCATTACAGGATCTTACTTTGGAAGATCCATATTTTCTAAGAATTTAACATTTTAACTATGTTCATATTCTTTATAGGATAACTATGGATTTTGTTAATGGTATGGATGTAAAGGCATATAATTTTTTAATATCATGTTTCAAACTCATTTTACTTATTAGCCTTGACATTTTAGACTTTAATTTCCAGGATATAAAATTATTCAGTGATGTATTGAGTTGTAGAAGCTTGTTTGTGTTACTCTTTTCAGGACAGGCAAGGAAAAATGACTGGGTCTGGATTCACAACATTGACACCCTTTCTTGTAACTTTACTACAATTGTTCTATGCATGCTGCATGGACATGTCTCTTAAAATTTATATGTAACTATCCATAAAAAATCTATGGAGTAATCAATTTTTAGACATATTTTTAAAGCTGTTAACATATAAAAAAGTCCCATTGCATGGAGACTTTTAATGTTTTATTTATTCATTCATTCAACATGTTTTTGTAGTTCTACATTGTGCTAAAAATTTACATTCAAAGTATGAAGACGATTGCTCAGGAGGTTAGACTGACTGGATGCCTTTCCACTAAATGTCAAAGATGGGATATTCTCCAACACAGATATATTACTTGGAGAAAAATATGAAAATATTCTTTCATGTGCTTGGTATAAAATATGAACCTCTGTAACTAATCATCACTGTAATGCTGAATTATCTGGTTATAATTTTTTAATATTTTGCCCCAGCAAACAATGATGGCAGAATTCAGATTTAACTTAATGAGAAGACACTACAGTGTTTTGATGTTTTGTTAGCATGAATTAATTACACATAATAATGGATTTTATTGTTTCATTTTCATACATGTATGCAATATATTTTGATTATATTTTTAAAAAAAGAAAAAGAAGAAATAATCTTTCTGATAGCCTCTGAAGATCTGTAGTAATATTCCTGAATACATCTATACTATATTCCACAAGAGTCGATGTTTATTGTAGGTGTGAAGCCTTCCTGGATTGTAGAACTTACATTCCCCCCCCCCCCTTTTTTTTTTTGTTTTTTTTGAGACAGGGTCTCCCTGTAGCCCCAGCTGTCCTGGAACTTGCTATGTTGACCAGGCTAGCCTTGAACTCACAGAGATCCACCTGCCTCTGCCTCCGAAGTGCTGAAATTAAAGGCATGCACCACCACACCTGGCTACATTTTCCCTTTCTTTGTCAATTTTTTTCTTTTTTTATTTATTATTTTTTAATGCGTATGAATTTACTGTTTGCATGTAGGTTGGTGTACCGTGTTGTGCAATGCTGTGGAGGTCAGAAGAGGGTGTCAGATTCCCCTGGAACTGGAGTTAAAGACGGTTCTTGGCCACCATGTGGGTGCTGGGAATTGAACCTGGGTCCTCTGCAAGAGCAGTCAGTGCTCTTAACTGCTGAGCCATCTCTCCAGCCCCTTTTTTTTCCATTTTTTATTGAGTGTTTGAGAATTTCGTGCAATATATTTTAATCACATTTACACCCCCTCCACTATCTACACACCTCCCAATTCCATGTACTATGTTTTACATATATATGCATATATATATATACACACATATACATATATACATATGTGGATGGCCTATTGAGTCAAACCTGCGTTCCCACACCTATTCAAATCTCTGCCTCCCAAAGCTCAGAGATCATTGTAGAAGAGGGAGTGGAAAGGCTGTAGGAGCCAGAGGTTGTGGATGACCACAAGGAAACTGCTTTCCAGACAGCGAGGCAGTTGGTCATATGAACTTGGCAATGGTGATCGCATGTGCAAGACCCTAGCAAGCTCAAGCCAGACAGAATCCCCAGCATGGGGAGGTGGGTGGGAGGCCCCAGCCCTACCTGAGGAACCATTCAGTAGCTATGGGGGGAGGGAGAGTCAGTTTTCTATGAGGCTGGATAAGTTGACAGTTTACCATTTTGCAATGAAATTTTTTTTGATGGCTTTTAACAATAGTCACCATCCTTGAGATTACTATAATTTAAATGTATTTTGTGTTAATAGTCAACATTGTTGAAATTCATCCATTCCTTATTCACTGAGCTTTATCTGGAAAATGATTTTTCTCTTTTAAAACCTGTGTTGGAGGCTGGAGCAGTGGCTCAGTGGTTAAGAGCACTGGCTGTTCTTGCAGAAGACCCAGGTTCGAATCCCAGCACCCACATGGCAGCCGTCTGTAACTCCAGTTCCAGGGGATCTGACAGCCTCTTCTGTCCTCCTTGGACACTGCACAACATGGGTGTGTTTACATGCATGCAGGCAATAGACTCATATACATAAAATAAAGATGTTTAAAAAGAAAAAACTGTGTTGAATCTGGGTGTGATGACTCCCAGTACTCAGGAGGCTGAGGCAGGAGGATTGCTGAGAGTTTGAGACTAACTTGAGCTATGGGGAGACCCTGTTGCCAAAAAAATATCAGCAGTAAATAAATAAGTTCATTTACTTTAAAACTGCTTTGAATGAATCTCTGCCTGCCTGCTAAGCACCTACAAGTCCTCACCATGTGGAATCCAGTGGGAGTTGGGAGGTCATGGGAGTTACCTGTGCAGAGCTCATGGCTGACTTGTCAGTTCCAGAAACAGTCACACAACTGCAACTGTGATAAATGCTACAAGTGAGCATTTTTTTAATTCTCTGAGAGCATATAACAGAGGTAGCAGCTCCATTTGTCAGTGTCAGAAAAGGCCTCCTTGAAGAAGAGTCACATCACTTAGCCAAACAAGCGGTCAGAACGTACTAGGATATACGCAGGAGCTAAGGCAATGGAGAATTTGATGCTTTTGAAGACCTTCATGAAGGACTGTGTCCCTGCACACAAAAAACGACCAGGTAGGGTAGGTGGGGTAGGCAGTTCTGCATTGGGGAACCATTGGGAGTCACAGCCACAAGGTCATCCTTGCCGGTAGCCGATAAAACTAAAAGCAAGTGACCCTTTGCCCTGTCATCTCTCTGTCTCTTGGTCAGGAGTACAACTGGAGAAACTATCAGCCTAGCCAGATGAGCGAATCGGAGTTTCAGATGCTGGCGAGCCTCCGGCGGCAGCACAAGGAAGACCTGGAAGAAACTGGGGCTTCCCATGGGCTGAGCGCATCCCAGGTTGACAACTGTAACGTCAGCATCAGTACCAGCAGTGACGACACAACCACGTGGAACTCCTGCCTGCCACCTGTAAGTCTGCGCTTGTTGTCTGTTCTGCTGTCTTAAAAAGGAACAAGCCCTTTCCTAACAGACCCCAGCCTGGTATTGAAAGCTAGAGTCAAAATGAGATGTGCACCATGAGCAGTATTCTGAGCTCATTCTGATATGGTGTTTCAGACAGGGGAAAGACATAAGGAGATACCATTGTCCTGTCTGAAATGGTCTCATGTCTTATACACACTCGGAAAATGTGTCTATGATCATTGTTTGTCTTGGTTTGTTGTTGTTCCAAGGGCAGGAGGAGCATGCCAGTGGGAAAAGGCTAACTGAGCTTTGTTTTCAGTAGCCCACTTCTGCAGTGATGCCATGGATTCATTCATGAAGGCAGAGTCCTCGCACCCTGGATACCTCTTAAACAAGCTACCTCTCAGTACCTTCCTGTGGGAGATTAAGCCTCTGAGACACAGAGTTTGGGGGACACATCAAATCATAGCATCGCATAAAACCATACACTGAAATTGTCTCTGAGAATTCCATTGTATTCCTGATGATAGCACAGTCCTTTGCCACAAAAAGAGACTTTGTATTTGTCAGTGAACTGCATATTAAATGAGTGGACAAGAGTGAAAGGACTGTAGGCATGTGAACACTACTCGGGTCTGAGGGCACAAAAGAACCTTTTATGGAAGTCACTAGATGTTTGTTGACAGATTCATTCCTGTGTCCGAGTGGACATGACAGGCACTGCAGAGATTTCCTTCAAAGGCTCAGATTCCCATGTGTTACACGAACAGCATAGCCATCTTCTCAGTGTGGCCTAGCAGATGAGTTGGAGTAGGTCTGTCTTCCTGTTTTTTGGGTGAACAAACTAAATCCTGGGCTCAAATTTCTATGCCTGCTCAGTGATGGATCCCAGGCAGAGCACTGTATTTTGACTCTAGTTTCTGCAGTATTGTCCTCAAGGGTCTTATTACTTAATTGGACAGTAAGTATATGCATAATGTAAAATAATGTAACTTTGGCTCATTTGTATTTAACTGTATAAAAGCTAGGAAGCTGGCACAGTGGCCAGGTCCTTGCCTAGCACGCGTGAAGCCCTGGGTCTCCAACACTAAAGAGAAATTTTTTAACTGATTTCTTTTTTATGCAGACTATTGTAAATGTAATCTAGTTCAAAACAGCAAGAGAATGACTCTGAGTTCTACTGTGCCAACACAGGTTCTTCCATCTCTTTGCCTGAAATAATAAAATTTCCTCTAATAAAAACTTAAATTAAGGGGACAGAGAGATGGCTCAGTGGTCAAGAGCAGTGACTGCTTTTGCAGAGAACCTGGGTTCAATTCACAGCACCCACATGGCCACTAACAACCATCATTAACTCCAGTTCCAGGGGATCCAATGCCCTCTTCTGACCTCCCAGGGCATTGCACAACACGGATGCACTTACACACATGCAGACAATACACTCATACACATAAAATAAAAATAATAAAAACATTTTTTAAAATAAAATAAAATTTTAAATTAGGAGAGGGAGAAATGGCTCAGTGTTTAAGAGCACTGTCTGCTTTTGCAGAGGACCCAAGTTCAGTTCCTAACACCCACATGGTAGTTCACAACCATCTGTAACTCCAAGGGATCCACTGCCCTCCTCTGGCCTCTATAGGTGCATGCAAATGGCACACATACATACAGTCAGGCAAACCATTCAAGCACATAAAATAAAAATAAATTAATATTTAAATCTTAAATTAATTTTTAAAATTACATAAAGATTAAGTTCAAATGTAGTTGACAGAAGATATGTTTTATGTATTTAATCAATAATCACTTTGCAACCTCCTTTCATCTTTTTTTTTTTTTTTTTTTTTTTTTGGTCTTTTCGAGTACAGGGCTCCATGTGCCCCAGCTGTCCTGGAACTCACATTGAGACGCAGCTGGGCCTTGAACTCACAAGATCCGCCTCCTCTGCCTCCTAAGTGCTAGGATTCCGGTTTTCTCCAGGTTTCCACTATCTCTCGAGACCTTGCAAATCTCAGCAGTCCTTTCATCTGGTAGTCACACGTGTTACCCAGATCCTCCCAGAGCCATTAGAGTGCCCACTTCCAGATGAGAACACAGGTTCTTGAGAAGTAACTTAGGTCTTCTTCCTAACCACAGACATGTGGTGTATTAGTCACTTTTCTGTTGCTGTGATAAAAACCACATGACCAAGGAACTTATAAAAGGAAGAGTTTATTTTGAGCTTACGATTGACGGTTCCAGGGAATTAGAGTCCATTGTGCAGGAGGCATGGCGGCTGGATCTGGAGCAGCAAGCCGAGGGTCACATCTCGCAAAGGCATAGGAAGCAGAGAGAGCAACTGTAAGAACCCACGAGGCTATTAAACTCCTAAGCTACCCCCAACAACGCAACTTCCTCCAGCCAGCCATCACCTTCTAACCTCCAAAACAGTGCCACCATTGGAGACAAATGTCTGAATACTACAGCCTCATGGGGACACTCATTCAAACCACCACATTCCACTCCCTGGCCCCCTATAGGCTCCTGACCATATAAAAATGCTAAAATGCATTTAATCCAACCTAAAGTCCCCACAGTCTTTACCAGTCTCAATGCCTTCAAAAGTCCACAGTCAATATCCCTCTGAGACTCAGGCCAATCCCCAAACGGTAAGCTCCTGTAAATCAAAAGACAAATTACACACCCCAACATACAGTGGAAACGAATACACATTCCATTCCAAAAGGAGGAGTAGAGGCATAGTGAGGAAACACTGGACAAAACAAGACCAAAAACCAGCGGGGCAAAAACCAAGTCCAGTAGCTCCACTGGCAACTCTGGGTTTGACTTCCAAAGGGCTTAGATGGCTCAGCTCTTCCAGCTTGCTTGCACATATATCTCTTTTTTTAGGGTGGTACCACTCCCTTGTGCATCTCTCCTTGGCAAATATATCTCACAAAGGGGTCTGGCATCTCAATGTCTTCTTGGGGTCTCAGCTGACCAACCAGACTTCACTTCACAGCTTAAACAAATGGCACTATCAGGGCCTTCTTATGCAGGGGAACCCCTGCTGCACTCTGCCTGAACTTGGCTGCTGTCTGAACCGTGGAGGAAGAAATGATTGACCCTTCACTCTTAGCATCAACTCATGCCTCTAAGCCAGAACCACGAATGAATACAATCTGACAGAATATGGACGGCAATTCGGTGATGGAACTCTGTCTATACTTCAACCACTATTTGTATTGTTTCTCTGCCCTGCAACTTGTGGGGGATCTAGCTGGGTGTGTGCTTGCCTCTGAAGGTTACTAATTCTTGTTGACTGTGTAATCTGCAGGCCTGCTCCTCTAACAGGTAGGTCTAGCCTTATGAAGGGAGCTCTCGCATTCAAAAGACTTAAGGGTGCACTCGATTAATGGAACTTAACTAGGTAGCCGCAGATTCAGATACAAACTGTACAATTAGCATTTTTCCTTCGGCACACCATGGCTCTTTTCACTGGCTAGAGTGGTAGAATTTCACACAAATACTCCACGCCACCATCATTCATTAGGCTGCTGGATAGCATACCGACGCAAAGAAGCAGTCACACATTGCTTGCATACTAAGTCAGCAGGCAAGCCAGGCAGGTCTGCGGGCAAATGTGCCAGGTGCCAAAAGACCTTTTTATGGGCAAAATACAGGCTGGCGACTTATGTCCCCTGGAACCACCAGTCGTGATTGCACCATGCTTTCTGCCAGGACCTCAACTGAAGAAAGCACGCTAGGAGCGTCTGCTACAGTAGGTCAAACAGGCCTCGTGTCTAGCCCAACAGTTCCACAAGGTCTTCCAACAGGTTCTCTCCAAAAGGTCCACACTGTTACCTGGTTTCTTCACAGCAATCAAGCCCACTCTCTGGTACCAAATTACGTAATTAGTCACTTTTTGTTGTATGCTGATAGAAAAACACCATGATCCAAGGAACTTACTAAAAGGAATAGATTATTGACGCTTATGATTGATGGTTCCAGGGAATTAATCTCCATTGTGCGCGGAGGCATGGCGGCTGGATGCTGGAGCAGAAACCGAGGGTCACATCTCAAAAGAGCACTAGGAAGAAGGAAGCAACTGTAGACCACGAGGCTGTTTAAAACTCACTAGTCCTGCCCCCAACAACAACACTTCTCCAGCATTGGCCACACCTTCTAAGACCTCCAAAAACAGCACCAACAACTGGAGACCAAGGTCTGAATACTTACGCCTGTGGGGGACCGTCATTCAAACCACCACATGTGGCAACTTCTTAATATGTGACTCGGACATCAAGTGAGTGCCACAGACATCCATTGGAACTGAACTTTCTGTGCTCTGGAGAGAATATGCAAGCCTTCATAGAGCAGGATTTCAAATTGACTCCAAGGAGATATAAGGGGGAATTAACACTGTTGTGTTTAATCAGTGCTCTTTATTTCCACCTTCCCCACCCCCAGGTTCTTCTTGCTTTTGTTGTGCTTTCATTAAACATACCCATCAAATATACAGAACTCTTTTAGTGCCTTGGTGACTGATAGTATCTACCCACTCAGAAAAATACCTACATTCCTATTCCTCTGGCCCCAGAGCATGGTCATACCAGAGTTGAGAGTCCAGGAGTCAGTTGCAGATTATGCTGGTGTTCTTGTGATAGAACTGAGATGCTGCCTTTCTAATGGAATATTCCTCAGCAATCGTTTAAACTACAAATAAGAAAGAGAATGACGGACTCCCAGTGGCACTCATTCTGTCAGGAAGTGGACCAGCATTACAGAGGGCGAGCTGAGGACTGATTATTTATGGACTGAAAAGTCTGAACTGTTGGTTGCCCTGGATACCGAGTTCTCATCGCTGTCCTGTTCTGGCAAGAACTGAAGTCTCCTGCATGACAACTACTCTGCTCTAAAAGTACATGGCCAAAAATAACACTATTAGTAATGAACTTAATAACCCCTCTATTCAGCCAAATGAGAAACTGAAAAGTCTATTTTTTAGACAGAGAAAATATTGAAAACCCTACCTTTGGTATTCATAGGATATGTTTATTATTTCATCAAATTCAGTCTGTTCCAATATTGGAACTATCAACAAATGGGAAATTGCATTCCTTAATGAACTCTGCATCCTGCTGCTCATAGAGAGTTTAAATAGAGCAATTTACAAGCATTGTTGCTGTCTCTCGGAGAGCTTATGCTTTTCTCTTTAGAAATTGTACACAGATGGGGGGAAGGAGGAATGAAAGAATTCCTCACAGCTGTATCTGTCTTCTCTTATCTCAGTCAGTGGTGCTACCCTCCACACTGGCCCTTGAGCCAGAAATGTGGAAGGCAACTCCCCTTCCCCACAGTTTTCCCACCCCATCCGGTTATGTGCAGATCCGGAGACTCCCCTTGCTTCTTAACCCCCCTCCCTAAGCCCACAGCATGGAGTATATTATTCATCTGAATTTCCTCAGCAGTCCCTCAACGTCTTGCCTCCAGTCCAAGCACAACAGGTTGTAGGTTAAGAGCATTTGTTCTGAAGTCAGAGTGGCATGGCTCAAATCCAGCCTATTGTTTCGGAAAGCAACTGACACCGAATCTGAAATATAAGCACTTGGTAAAAAAAAAAAAATAGTTGTTAGGGCTTGGGGGACTAGAGGCATAACTCAGCAGTTAAGAGCACATGCTTCTCTTCCAGAGGACCCAAGTTCTACCCAGCTCACAGCTGTAACTCCAGCGCCAGGGATCCAATACCCTCTTCTGGTCTCCACAGGCACCTATGTTCACATGGTACATGCTCACACAGATACAAATATATTCACAAAAATAAAAATCAGTCTCTTTCTTAAAACTTAGTTTCCCTTTTTTTATTCTTATTTACTTTATGTCTTTCTAAAGCCAGATCTGATCACCTCTCTTCCCAATGAAAAGCCGTCAGTGACTCCATTGATCTTAAGTCTGGCACAGAGCAGTCCCTGCCCTCTGAGAACTTCCCCATCTCAGCTTCACCTCTCACTTCTCCCCACTCTGCCCTCCATGCTTTTAAACCAGCTGTAGTTTCCTAAATGTACTCTGAATATCCAGGTCTTTGCACCTGATTATCTCTCAGAGAGCTCTGGAACCTTCCGTGACCTACTCCAGGTCTCACTGAGAGGGATATATTTTGCTTCCCACCTAGAACCAGGAAGATCTCCCATAACTCTCATCCCAAACTTGCTTGTTTGTCTCACCATTCATTATATTCTTTTTTTAAGTACAATGTGATATAGATAAGACTGGGTATTAGGGATAAAACTATCCCATTACAGAGAGATAAAGGCTGTCTGTAATTGAGAGTGGTAAGTGACACTAGAACAAAGAATTATGGGAAGATGTAGGAGGGAGCAGTTAATTCCACCTCTGGGTCCCAGGGATGCTTTCACAGACAAGACAGCAGTTAAGTCAACATTCAAGAATGAGTGTAAGTTGACCTTGTAGAGAAAAAAGAAGATGGCATCTCGAGTTCTGAAAAGGAGCAGAGTTAAGTCTGTGGAGGTAAGAATGGAGTCTCTCCTTGAGCAAACTGGCCTCCTCGTATGCCTGTGCTTGTCCTGCAGCTTGCATAGGACTTGAAGTGAATTTTGCTGGTCTTCCCTTTGCTGCCCACTCCTCTCCCACCCAGCATATGCACAGGAGAGCTGTACCATGTTCAAGTCACCCTGGCACCTGGCCATCACCAGGGCCTTGTTCCTCTCCTCTGCCTGAAATGCTTGTCTCTCAATCTTCTCTGTTCAGGACATACTCACTTCTTTTTTTTTATTTTGTTTGTATTTGAGTTTTGGCTGCTTTAGTTGTTCGTTGTTAGTTTTGCTTACATGTCATCTAACTTTTATTAAAGAAAACTTTCTTACATGTACTTGTTTGTGAGGGGTCCACGCCACGGCATTCATGGGAAGGTCAGAGGCAGCTTGCAGGAGGCAGGAATCCATTCTCTCCTCCCATCATACCAGTCCCAGGGCTTGAACTCCAGGTCATCAGACTGGTTGGAAAACACCTTTGCCTGCTGAGCCATCTCACCAGGCTCTAAAGAATTTATTTTATTTTATTTTTTATAGGTATATATTTTTTATTTTTTTTTCCTCTTTTATTTGCTTAAAGAATTTATTTTAAAGCATTTAGGTTAACTACAAAGTTTAAAGTCATAAAAAATAACAAATAAATGCCCAGACATACAACCTCTTACACAATCAATATACTTAACTATAACACTTATATTAAATGACCATTGTTACCCATGTGCCTAGTTCTGGCTGAATGAAAAACAGTCAGTAACATGTCCACAAAATAGTTCCTTTTTACTCTAAAGGACATGATTTTCATAAACTCCAAAATAAACTTTAGCTCTGGTTTGAATAAGTCTTTAGTGGCACAGGCAATATTTTATGTTCAGGATTTGATATGTAAATATTCAGAGAAATATTAAAAAGAAAACGATCTCCCTCTGAGCAGTGTCTAATGAGCAGCTGTAAGGAAAGGAGATGTAGCCAGGCCACCTTCAATGCCTTATCTTTACATGAGAACCCCACACACTGTAGTCTGAAATTAGAAAACCAACACAGAATACAAGGAAGTCTTTAACAGAATCTATTGTGTTCACCACAAGCTCTGATTCTTCAGCATCTGTACAGTCCAGAGTAATATGTACTGTTTAAAAGGTGTTTAGATATAATAAATTAGTCATTTTAAAGTGTAATTAAATGTAACCATATTTCTCTTCCCAAATTGGCTTTTGTAGGCATTGCACGCTAAATAAATCAAGCCTACTGAGAAATCCATTGGCCTTTGACAGACAAATTTTTCAAAGTTTCTAACTTAGAACCAAATTCAATTAAAACAATACTTTACAACTTCTGTGGAAACCAGGCTACAAGCAATCGATTTTGGAGGGTTTCTGTAAGGAGTAGCCCTCGTGAGATTTGTTCAAACACTGGGCACTAGGCAGCCTTGGCAAGGGAGCTAAGAGTTAGTTATAATTCATTTTCAAGTGAATAGGGTTTTTTTAGTGAGAGATTTTGATTGGCAGTAGCATCAAACCATATGGGGTATTGTGCATGCGTGTGTGTGTGTGTGTGTGTGTGTGTGTGTGTGTGTGTGATTTTCAAGGTAAAGCAGTATAGCTTTTAATGACTACAGTTTCATATGATGATTAAAAGAATATAAAGCTGCCCTAGGCCTGAATCCCAGTTCTAGGATTCACTAGCATTACCTCTAACATGGGATGGATGAAACCATGTGAACCAACTTATGGAACCATGTGTTCCATAAGTCATTTGGTTCTTGTGTGAACCAAATGACTTATGGAACACACATGCCTTGACAGGGCGCTGCTAGAAAGTTAGCTCATGCTCCAACCTGGGGGCTTCCCCAAGGAACCACTTGGGTAACCTGAAGAGATTCCTGCGACACTTCCCCCTTTTATGCAGAGATGCTGTTATGCTTGTTTTGAGGTGAGCTTTCACAATGGCTCCCACAGAGTCTTTGATGGTTTTATTGTTTTAGTATTTCATTACTTCTCTGTCCCTCCACAAAAAAAGTAGATATTACAGTGCCATTGTTCCTCCAAATTAAAAATTCCCACACCATAACCTAATATCAAATGCAGAAGTCTTCGTGGCTTGCAAAGGGGTAGGGAGAATTAACATGCTCATCTCATGCATCCATCAATGTGGCATGTAACAGAGCATAATATTTGGAAGAAAAAAATGAGGCAAAATGCACTTAATAAAATTACAAGCATGTGGTGAGGTTCTCAGACAAGTTATTTATGGAGTTGATTAACCTTATAATATTATTGCCATTTTCAATAGGTTTTATATAACAACATGAAAATATTGTCTTTACCTTTTAACATAGCAGGATTATCTTATCTCCTGTTCTTTAATTTAGCCTTCTATGCTCTCCTTCACCCCAAAATTCCTAACAGATTGATCACAAGAGAGCAAAGCTTCTGGGTGGTGGTTAGTTTTATGAGCGCTGTTTTCCTGACAGAAGTGCATAGCAACAGCGCCACCAAAAGGACAAGGTCCCACATTGCCACGATCTGTTCCATTAAATAAACGGACCAGGAGCAGATCTTTTTTACAGCACGATTCCAGGCTGCTGTGCATCCGAAATTGGTGGGTCAGGCACTACAGAGTTAATAGGTCTTAATTTCTTCAGGTCTGCACACTCCCTAGTTTATGAGTTCTTTGAGGGCAGGGGTCACAAGGTCTTTTTTTTTTAATCCTAGTAAATTAGAAAAGTAAGAAATTGTGCTAAACTGTAGATAAATCAGATGAACCCATGCACTTACATGACTTTGTAAATGATATATGATAACTGACATTAGAGGCAGTATGATATCTGTGCTGTCAGAAAAAAATATTAAAATGTGAGTTCTGTGGTTAGCAACTATGAAAGTCGCCTCATGATACAAACTTTCCTTATTCTCAGAGTCCTGTCTTCATATCTTATGATAGTCCATGAATTCAGAAGTGTGGCAAAACTGGTTTTCTTTGATTTTGAATGTATAGCAACATATCAAGTCAAGTGAATATAATTTACAGTAAGAGGTAGTCTTATATATTTCAGATAAATGTAGCTCAAGCCTGGTTTTTTATCATGCCATAAGCTGGATGGATTTTGCCTCATTTGTTATTCAAAAGCTTTGTCTTCCACACTCTTCATGAACTCCCAGGCTGCAGTAAGCACTGCAAACAAACTATCCACTAATAGGGTAAGCTGTGGAATCCTGTTGAATGGGTGCAGACCTTGGCTCCACTGCTCCCTCACAGGCCTGACCTTGGGTTAATACTAGTATCTTAATGCCCTTTCCTAACACATGAAGTTCATTCTGTGTAGTTCACAGATGCGCATTGATGCTCAAATGAGATGGTATCTGTGAACAGTTAGCATGGATAGATGCTCCGTAACTAGAAGTTACTGACATTGTGGTGGTGATTTTAGACATTGGTAAGTTCTGCTATTGGTGTTATTGTTGTAGTTATTTGTAGACATCGGTACTGGTCTCTTTGCATCTACTTATAGTATTCTCTAGATAAGGCTAGAGATCTAAAATAAAAAACGTTCTTTACTTTCTTTCACTGGTACTCTCACAGGATGTTATCCACCTAAACTTTATAGGTGTGTATGTAAAGAAACATAAGAGGGGAGAAGAAACACCTTCTCACTGCCGGTCCTAAGTACATGACTGATGACCTCTAAGAAGGGGCTAGTTGATAAACAGGAAAACACAGATTCATTTCCTGTAAGTTTTTCATAACAAAAGAGCCTTCACAAAGAAATGAAGACCCAGAGAAATGCTTAAATGTATATTTTCATGCTAGGTTTAGCAAAGAGTGAAAGCTCCTGGAGAAATATGCTTGGCCACAGGGGATACGGTCTAATGGAAATGAGCTGGGAGAAACTTAGCAAACCTTTGGATCAGTTTCTTCTGTGTCCCTGCATCTTCAAAGATAATGGTGTTCTTTGCTACAGGGATACAGAGGGCACCTCTCTCATGAGGACCATGTGAGCCGCCTGAGTCAGTGGAGGTCAGGACATCCTTCCTAGGTTTGCTGAGCTTTTGGGGGGGAAAAGAGGAAGGATGGGAGCAAGCAACCTTGCTGATTCTGTTTGTCAGACACAAGATGCCACATAGGGCGGTGTGCTTGAACCCCATCCCTAGCCGTTTGCCAGTGGTGACACCTGACTTGAGGCAGCCTGTCCGCTCGCCCTCCTGCCTTTTCATGTCAGCAGTTCTTCCTTCTCTGAAAAGCTGCTTTTTGATACATTGTTTTCTAACACTCAGAAGTTACTGTGAATGTGAATTTGATTGACTGTGTTCTTCCTCCTTGTATCACTGAATCTATTTTATATTATAGAAGCATGCACAAAGGTAAAAAGGTACCCCCGTCACTGTAGTCCAAAATGGGAGCTGAGTCCCAAACACAGCAGGTACCTTTCCAGAGGGCGGGAAGCAGCCATCTAGAAAAAGGCCTTGGGATGAGTAGAAATAGAAGTCATGGTCTAAAATAAGGGGATGGACATTTGCTTGAATATAAGGATTGTGATACTCAGAAAGTTATGAAAATGCCTCTGAAAATAAACAGGCAAAGTCCATTCACTGGAGGCCTCGATGCTGCTGAAATACTGAGCGAATACCAATGAATGTATTATCAGGAGTATTTCTATATGGTGTGAGTTGATCCAGAGAAGCAACCTGTTAGGCCTTTTGCCTGCTAATTTGTCTTTTGCTATGAAATAATAAAGCCTAAATCACAAAACTAAATTTCACTTGCAAATTGCTGGAAGTCTTATTTCTCTAGTGAGATCAAATATGCCTTATGACATGTTTTCCTCCACTGTTCTCCCAGCTGTTGTTTCTTATTACTGAAATGGTGATGCATTGATATTGGTTCAATTACCAAAGTATCAGCTAACATTTACATTCCTAATACATCACAGGTAGTCAGGCTAAGTGACTGTGATTATCAGATGGGGTGTTTGATATAAATTAAAGGAACTTCCAAGACATTATTTATGGAGGAAGACAGCTCACTCCGAAGACTTCCCATCACCTATGTCATTAATATTTTAGGGCCAGTTAAAAGGACTGTGTGGGGAGTAAAGAATGTGGGCTCTTTCCATGCAGCCAGCACAGCCGCAGTTCACCTTGTTGGGGGTCAGGACACTAATGGCAGGTGTTTAAGGGTTCTTACCTATATTTCAAATAGTAAATGAAAGGTTCCTTGTGGTGAGAGAATTTGAGATTCCCATTGTTGTTAGGTGTCGGCATCACTTTCTCAGCTCACTTCAGTCCATGCTGACAGCTGTTCTGTGCACTGGGGAAAATGACCCCCTTGCCCTAAGACTTACCTGTGTAATTCTCATTAATGGCAGTAGAGGTGGTCCTCACAGACTTAAACTGAGATGTTAATGCATATTCTGGATCTCTGCATGATGCTTATTCAACACAGCATTTGTTCCTCAAGATATCTTCTTTAATTTTTGCTTTATCTGGGAACATCAAGCAATGCTAACAGCGTAAAAATTCCACAAAGAGAATTCTGACACATGACCTTTAATTACAGCATGGATGTCATCAAGCCCCTATCGCTGCCATTAAAACAATCTACATTTCATCATTTATAGCACTGTGGTTTGCTTTGTCTCTCAGAGAGCCTTTGCCTTTTCTGTGAACAAACTCATCCCTTTCTAATAGACTGAATCTCACAAGCAAATTACGATGTTGAGAAATTGTGTAAAAACATGTAAATATCATTGCACTGATTAGTACTTACCTCACAAGTGTTTTGTCTCTTACAGCCTGTCAACCAGGGTCGTCACTATCAGAAAGAAATGAATCCACCTTCTCCATCTAACCCTCGGTAAGAATTATTAATAACCTCCATGATTTTGATTTAAAATTTTTTTCTTAGAAGCCCAAGTTTGAAATGGGAAATCTCATGGAGCCTCAGGGCGCAGGTAGTAGTTCTGGAAAAGCAACTGGTGATGAGACAGAAACTAAAGTTGAATGAGCTGAATCTGTTTAAAATTCAGATTTTTAACAGTAACAAATAAAACGTCTTACTTGTGAAAAAAAATAGTATTCTTGGTTTCATGAAATTTCTTTTTTTTTCTTTTGAAACAGGGTCTCCTTGTAGCGCCAGCCAGCTGGCCTGAAACTTACTATATAGACCAGACTGGCCTCCATCTCACAGATAGCCACCTGCCTCTGGCTCCCAAGTGCTGGGGTTAAAGGCGTGTGCCTACATGCATGGCACTTATATACTTTTCTTTTTCAAACTGTGCAACAGTGGTAACAATCTAGCTATGCTCAAATACCTGACTGTGGGACTTTGAACAAGTCATTTAACTCAAGGCGATTCAGGCATAATAATTACATCATAGTATTTTGAGGAAGTTTCAGGTAACTAATACATAAACATAGTTCTTAGCACATGGTAATCACCTATGAGCATTATTCATTTTCATATTTTTAATTTTTTTCATTTTAATAGGTATTTGACATCTACTACATAAATATTTTAAATATGCACTTAAATTTATCAAGATACCTAATTTAAGCTCAAATGTTTATAATTAAGTTCAAAAGTTTATAATCCCAAAATTATTTTATGATCTCAAATATATCTTTAGTTGAATCACTTGTCAATGTAATTATGGACTTATCAGGAATAAGCACATCTGAATTTGAGCTTTATAAATACATATATTAATCAGTATTTGAGAGGCTAAGAGGGCACTCTGGACTGCATAGTGAGTTTTAGGCTAGCCTGGTCTACAGAATAAGACCCTGTCTCACAAAACAAATAAACAAAATGCATGTACTGCTGCTTTCTGATAAATAAACTAGCCATATGAATCAATATTATTACTGTTGGTTGTACACTCGGAATTTATAGGAAAGTCCATCAGTCTTGAGCTCCACTTGCAGTCTTTGTTACAGTAATGCATCTCATTATAAAGTTGTGTAACCCATCCCGTGAGTCGTCCTGTGGAGCAGGCTTAAACCAAGGACAGCACTGTAGCTCTAGCTCCTAGAGTGTGGTTTCTCTTACCTGGTGTTTGAATTAGGACCCTGTTGACTTGGAACAAAGACAACTTGGACAGTATTGAGAGAGCTAGGAAGAGGAAAGGAGAAAGACAAGAGGTGTTTGTTCAGTGACAAGAGAAGCTGCGTCCTAGAGCCCAAGGACAGGTTGGCCCCAAGAGGAGCCAGAGACTCCAAAGCCAGCAGGCAGAGGGCAACAGGCAGCGGGCAGCGGGCAGTGGGCAGCGGGCAGTGGGTAGCGGGCAGCAGGCAGCAGGCAGTGGGCAGTGGGCAGTGGGTAGCGGGCAGCAGGCAGCGGGCAGCGGGCAGCAGGCAGCGCCCTTCACCATCTCTACCTGTGTCCACCTGCCTGTTCCATTCTTTTCTAAACATTAGCTTTCTCTGCTTCTCATTCCAAATATGACAGTCTCATAGCTCTTGAGTTTACATGTTACTGTTCAAAGTACATGCTGAGGCTAATGGAGTATATCTGAATCTCACTTTCTGTTTTCCAATTTCTTCTTTTAATGTGATTTGCCTAGATTGGATCAAGTATCCACTTCTGTCCAATCAGCAATGAGTAGTAAGCCAAGGCATAGAAAACTAACAGGGCTCCCAGGAGACAGTTGTGAGGCTTAAAGGACTTTTATTAGAGCTGGGGATACTTATGACATGGGTAAATGAATGCTTTTTATTAGCAGTCTTTAAGTGTTCTTAACTGATATACCTACCTGATCCGATCTTTGGAGAATTGTCACTATCATAAGAAATAAACAGCTTGAAATTAAGGTTGGAATTTCAGTGTGTATACAAAAAAAAAGGTATTTTATAAATTTTTATTGAGTTGTTATGTATTCCATGCAGAACATCTTAATCATCTCTATGCTCCCTTCCCCACTGGCACCCTCCCATAGACCCCTGCACCATATTCCATGTATTCTGTCATTCATGTTAAGGCCTATTGAATCAAGTTAGTGTCCCCAGACATCCCTCAGTTCACGTTTATTCACCGAGGTCTAGTCAGCCTATCAAGAGTCCCTCCTTTGAAGATCAGCTCTTCCTCACCCAGCAGTAATCAGCTGCCAATAGTTCTTTGGCTAAAACTGGAGCATGTTCGCCCATTTCCACAGTTCGGGGCTGGGTTTTTGTCTGCTTCAGTTAGCATGGGTCTTGTGCGTGCTGACTTCATTGCTATAGGTTCATATGACCAAGGTCCCAGGAGACTGTAGGGCTCTGATTCCATGTGGTCATACACCTCCTCAGCTGTCGCTTACAATCTTTCCACCCTTTCTTCTGCAATGGTCCCTGACCCTGGGTGGGTGAAGCTTAACATAGGAGTCCTGTCCAAGGACCCACACTCTGCAGACTTATTCTCTACACTTTAGCCATTTGTGACCTTTCATGTTCATGGCCCTCTGTGGCAATGAGGGAGCTTCACTGATGAGTTGAGAGATGCATTAGTATTCTCTCTGCCCCTTGTTCCTATGTTTTGTGAGTCTTAGGTATACGGGCTCCATTGTAAAAGTGTCACTAGGGTTAGGCAATTCATAGACAATCTGCGTGTGACCAGTTGTGGATCTCTGTCGCAAAAGAAGGTTCTTTGATGAATGGTGACTAGCATACTTGCCTCTAAAAATAAGGATCCATATTAGCACATAATAATAAATTACATTTGTCCAGGGTTTCTCTTAAGATCTATGACCATTCCAGCTGTGCGTATTTGGCTATATTTAAATGGGAGGGGAGGAAGGAGGGTTATACAAGGAACTATGGGGGTAAAGGGGAAGAAGGAACTCAAGAGAGGGGAACCATAGAAGACAGGTATTATCAAGGGTAAACTGGGGGGAAAGGGGATGCTTTGAAGAAGAGGAAGGATGGAGAGAGAGAGAGAGAGAGAGAGAGAGAGAGAGAGAGAGAGAGCCAAATAATGCTTAGCTTATATTTAAAAAAAAAAGAGGAAAACAGTTCCAAAACATACTGAAAAATTACATATACAACATCTCTACATGTGTCCATGTGTGCTGCTCCAGGCTACATAACAAGAAACAGTGCCAGACAGGGGAAAGTTCCCTGTGAGCCAGGGTAGTCCAAGAGACTCCAAAATTACACAGGATGTTCCCACAGCCCTTGATTGCCTCCCACAACTTGAAGGTAAGACCCTATTGCTGAAGACAGAACATACTTCAGACACAGGATTGGGAGCAGTGGAGCTGTAACTGACCTAGAAGCCACCTGCCCTGAAGGCTAGCTCTCGTAGCTCTGGAGAGCACTGTGCAAGCTGCGAAGGGAGACATCAATCGAGTCCAAAGCTCAGTCCAAACTGAGCTTTAAGGACTAATAACTGCAGTGACCAACACAGCAAACTATGTTGGGGCAGTAGTGACACTTTTATCTTGGGCATAATCAACAGCTACCTAATTGAACTTAAAGACTATTCAGTGGGAGGAAACTCATGTGTAGTACTGTGGCTGGAGAGATGGCCTAGTGGTTAAGAGCGCCGACGGCTCTTACAGAGGACCCGGGTTCGATCCCCAGCACCCACATGGCGGCTGAGAACCGTCTGTACTCCAATTCCAGGAGAACTCCAGTTCCAGGGGAATCCGACACCCTCTTCTGACCTCCACGGCATTGCACGACACGGGTGCACAGACCTGCATGCAGACAGTACATTCATACACATAAATAAATAAAATATTTTAAAAAAAAGGGTATTTTAAATTATATATCTCTTAGTAGGCATATGTGTCACAGTCTGTTTGCAGGTCATTTATATTTGGGATGTGTGTGTGTAAGCTTTTACAATAGCCGGAAATACAACGTTAGTCCAAGTTAATAACAAATTGGGAATTTGTGTTTGAATAAGTAAGAAGGAGATGTGCTAGATAATGGGCCTTAGCTTGCGAAAAGGGAGAAATGGCCTTGTTCTCATTGTTGTCCAACTCCTGATCTTGCTATACAATCCCAGACAAGTCTTTCAGTCCTTCATCTTTTAAAATATTTTTATTAAGCTGGGCATGGTGGCACACCCCTTTAATCCCAGCACTCGGGAGGCAGAGCAGGCAGCTCTCTGTGAGTTCAAGGCCAGCCTGTTCTACAGAGTGAGTTCCAGGATAGCTGAGGCTACAGGGAGACCCTGTCCAAAAAGACAAAAAAATATTTTTATTGAGCTTTTGTACATTTCATACAACAGTTCTTAATTAAATATAGATCTTCTTCTGCCATAAGTGCCCCTCCTACTAGGCCTCATGCACTCTGCCATACATGCTCAGATCGCTTCAGTCAAGCATTTTACCCAGATGTCCTTCTGTGTAAGTTAATCCTTTGAAGTCTAGTGAGCCTATCTAGAGATCCTAAGGAAGGCCTGCTCTCCCTCATCCAGCCATAATCGGTTTCCAGTGGTTCTCAGGCTAGCACCGACCTGCCACCTATGTCTCTAGCACCACTATGAGCCCTTGTCTGATTGAGTTGGCCTGGGTCTTGTTCTCAATGACACCATTGCCACAGGTTCACATGAGCAAGCTTCCAGTGGCCTGAAAGCCTCTCTTTCCCTATGTCCATGGACCAACCCTACCTCTTACAATCTTTTTGCCCCCTGTTGTGCAATGGTTCCTGAGCCGTGGGTGGATGGGGTTTAATATAGGTGTCCTATCCAAGGACACACAACTCTGCAGTCTCTTATTCTCTAAAATTTTGCCAGTTGTTTCTGTGTACATCACACTCTGTTGCATAATGGAGTGTCACTGGTGAGGGTCGAGGGATGCACTAGCGTTCTCTCCACCCCCTGTTCCACTGTGTTCCATGAGCCTTAGGTGTAGAGGTTCCACTGTAGATTTGTCACCTGGGGTGGGCATCTCTCAGACATGTGTGACCATTGTAGAACTCTGCAGTAGCTTCCACCTGTTCCAAAAAAAAAGCTTCTCTGATGCGTGGGGTACTATGTACTTGTCTGTTAAGTATTAGGATCCATATTTCAGATATGGTAAGAAATTTCATTTGTATAGAGATAGGACATAGATATGGTTTTCTCTAGGATCTCTGACCTCCCCGGCTGTGTATATTTGGCTGTGGTTACAATCTCACCCACGAGTTCACTGTCATTGAGAGGGCTTTAAATCCAATTATATAGCCGGGCATGGTGGCACATGCCTTTAATCCTAGCGCTTGGGAGGCTGAGGCAAGCAGATCTTTGAGTTCAAAGCCAGCCTGGTCTACAGAGTGAGTTCCAGGACAGCTGGGGCTACAGGGAGACCCTGTCTCGAAAAGACAAAAAAAAAAAAATCCAATTATATAGCTATTTATTACCCTCCAGATAACAGTGCCACTACTGCACCAGTAGAGGTAGTTTACTGCGGCAGTCAGTATGGTTATTCACCTTTAGGACTGGGTTGAACTGACATTCTCCCTTAGCAGCTTGGATAGCATCCTCTAGAACAAGAGCTAGTCTTCAGGGAAAAGCTTCCAGTTCAGTGCTCCAGATCCTGTGTCTGAATTATCTACTGTCCTCAGCAGTAGGGTCTTACCTTCAAGTTCTGGGAGATAAACAAGGGTTTTGGCAACAGCCTGTGTTATTTGGGGAGTCTCTTGGACTACTGTGAGCAGCCATTGGAGGGAGGTCTCTCCTGTCTGGCACTGCACCCCTTGTCATGCAGCCCCCAGGTATACACATGCAGCCCCCAGGTATATACATACAGCCCCCAGGTATATGCATGCAGCCCCAAGTGTACACATACAGCCCCCAGGTATATGCATGCAGCCCCCAGGTATACGCATGCAGCCCCCAGGTATATGCATACAGCCCCCAGGTATATGCATGCAGTCCCCAGGTATATGCATTCAGCCCCCAGGTATATGCATGCAGCCCCAAGTATACGCATACAGCCCCCAGGTATATGCATGCAGCCCCAGGTATATGCATACAGCCCCCAGGTATACACATACAGCCCCCAGGTATATGCATGCAGCCCCAGGTATATGCATACAGCCCCCAGGTATATGCATACAGCCCCCAGGTATATGCATGCAGCCCCCAGGTAAAAGCATACAGCCCCCAGATATATGCATGCAGCCCCAGGTACATGCATACAGCCCCCAGGTATACACATGCAGCCCTCAGGTATATGCATACAGCCCCTAAGTATACACATACAGCCCCAGGTACACGCATACAGCCCCCAGATACATGCCTGCAGCCCCCAGGTATATGCATACAGCCCCAGGTACATGCATACAGCCCCCAGGTATATGCATGCAGCCCCCAGGTATATGCATACAGCCCCAGGTATACACATACACCCCCCAGGTACATGCATGCAGCCCCCAGGTACACGCATACAGCCCCCAGGTATACCTATATAGCCCCCAGGTATATACATGCAGCCCCCAGGTATATGCATGCAGCTCCCAGGTATATGCATGCAGCTCCCAGGTATATGCATGCAGCCCCCAGGTATATGTATGCAGCCCCCAGGTATATGCATACAGCCCCCAGGTATATGCATACAGCCCCCAGGTATACGTATACAGCCCCCATGTATACGCATACAGCTCCCACATATACCTATACAGCCCCCGGGTATATGCATGCAGCTCCCAGGTATATGCATGCAGCCCCCAGGTATATGCATGCAGCCCCCAGGTATACCTATACAGCCCCCAGGTATATGCATACAGCCCCCAGGTATACGCATGCAGCTCCCAGGTATATGCATGCAGCTCTCAGGTATATGCATGCAGCCCCCAGGTATATGCATGCACTGGTGTTCAGACACTTTCTGTGCACCCCTCAGGGGGTTCCCAAGCCAACACATCACCCTATATCTTCCCATGCCTCCCATTTTGCGTTCATCTCCCCTTTCTGTCCCCCTGTCCCTTCTCCCTCCCCAGTCCAAGCACCCCCATTATCTCCAGACCCCTGGATAAAACCTACCTCCCCCATTCCTCCTTTCCTGAGTCCCCCCCATCCCCTGCATGTCTCTCCCTCCTCACTCCCAGCTGAACATTCCCACCTGCCCCACCTCCTCCCTGGTGACATCTATTCCCTACTGTTTTCCTCTTAAACACAGTGGCGAAGGAAAAGTCTTTCAGTCTTTCCAGATGTCATATAATAATCCAGACGTCCTTATGTGTGAAGGAAAGAATTTTGGTTACATGCTTTCCGAGGTCAAGTCCTGCTCTCTGAGGTCAAGTCCAGTCTTGGGACTTTGTGACTCTCAGGAGACCCACTCCATCTACTGAAGGGTCACACAGTTTATTTTTATTTCACTAAACTATATAGAAAAGATACTTCATAAGCACTGAATGAGTTATTGAGTATTTAGATGGGATAGTGTATGACTTTGAATACCTATTTCCAGGTTGATTCCAAAAGACAAGAGTATCAAAAAGATAGAATACAAGAAAATTCACCAACAGAACAGAGCATTTCTCATGCAACTAAGCATTCCATCACTTAGGGGAAACTAATTTACATTTCTTTGTAGTGAAATAAAAAAGACAAGTTCTAAGTAAAAATGTTATCAACCCCATTTGCTAGTAGGTTAGCCATAGCTTCCTAGAAAATTATTACATAACTTCAGAAAACCTGTAGCTTATGTGGCTTGGCCCCTAGCTCATAAATTTAGCAACTTAGCATGTTGATAGAAGGCATTATTAAGCTACACATATAGAAGATAATAAAATTCTAAGATGAGCATGTATCGTCATATAAAATGGGATAAATTTATTCATGTGATACATGTAATTTAATTCCAACTGAAAGCTAGGATTCTATTTAAGACTTCCATTTGTTTTGGAGGATTGGGGGCTTTTGTTTGTTTTGAGGGGGTCATTGGTTTTGTTCTTTTCTTTTTTTAATTTTTTATTACTTCCTTATTTTTTTCATTTTTTAACAATAAGTAATAATTTATGAGTACAAGCATCCTTCATGTAAAACCAATTTGCAAGCAGTTGTGCCCAAACCCACACAGCCCAGGGGTCCCACCATCCAGCTGGGGGGGGGGCTTGTATGTTCAATCAAGTTGACCAAATAAGTGTACAGACTATATTGCTATAGTTTCGCCATTCACCCCAATTGCAGCCCTTACATTCTACCATGCCCCTTCTTCCTCAGATTGTTCCCTAGGCTTAGAAAAGGGGCACAGGTGGACAAGAAGCAAAACATTCTACTTTCTCTGGAGCTGTTGTTTTGGACTCTGATCAGTTCTGGCGGTTTCCTTTCATGGGCTGACAGTTTGTCCAGGAATAACCTTTCAATCCTACTAATGAAGCACAAGCAATTAGATATATAGGTATTTAAACAGTACTAATTGTTATGGTAGGTTACTTTGGTATAGACCCAGATGTTTGGATGGTATGTTAATCCATGAATTACATTTTTTTCTGTAAAATATGACAGGGTCTTACTGTGGCTTATAACATCTCCTAACCACTAGAGGATGTAAGCTTGTGGCATCAGCCGTGGGTTATTCCTCCAAGGAGAGAGCTAATAGCCAATTAGATTTGGGATATACAGACATATGGCTGCCACTGCTGCACAGTATTTCCAGGCAGATGAGGTGTAGCTGGTGCTGACGGAGGAGTCTTGCTTGACTCAAGGAGACCTATATTTGCTTTATTGGTTTAGTGGCCTTTGGTAACACTCTCTGGTATTCCAGAGACCATCTGTATACTTGCAAGTGCGGTCTCCATACATCTTTCCCATGTTTATATCAGGTCTTCAACAGCAGGGCCTTATCGCCTCTCTTCCTGCAGATATCCCAGTTTGGAGGCAAGGAGCCTTTACCTTTTGTGGGGGCTTGGATCCCCTGGCCAACATCTCCTTGGTAGAATAATCCATTGTTGATGTCAGAGCTCCTGTATTAATATATTTTGCTTAAGTGCATAGCTTAAGGAGACTTTAGCATTATATTTGGTTCTGAATAGAGAATAATCCTTTTCACAGTTTCTATGTCCATTAGTCAATTAAAGAAGGCAGTTTTACCGATTTTACAAGAGAATACCTCTATAACAGCTGGCTCCAATCTACAGCTGGAGAACGACCTCATCATCATCATATTTCTCCTTATTCTATGGGGGGGAGTTAAGAAAGTCTCTTGTATTAAAACCTTTGCAGCACCTAGAAGGTAAGCTTCGTTAGGATTCATTAAAAATAGTTGTTACTAGTAGGATCCACAGAGGGGCCTGATGTCTGCAGCAATCTGAGGCATTTCTTCCCTTCAATGCCCAGAGGAGTCAATCCTTCTGCTGGCACTTTCTGGTACATCCTACTCACTGCAAAGCTGCATTTTCTTTCTCAGCCATTAAGTTGGTGATACTCTGGCCTGTTGGAACATACAAATCCTTTCCCATAGTTAGTTTTAAGATTTGGGTTGCAAGGTTTTTTGACAAAAAGTTTTCATATCTATCTATATCCCCCTTTTTTATTTAAGGTTTTTATTTTTGACCCATGAGTCTCAAAAAAGCAGTTGTTTTATACATACCTATAGGGTGGAATCAAGGCACAGATTTCATCAAGTTCACCCATGCTGTTTTGGGTTACTGTATGTGATTAACTTGGGAAACAAAGTTTATTTTTGAGTTAAATCATCCTATAGGTGAAAGAGATTGCTACCAGGTGATACTATATGACAGCAAAATTATAGAGAACATTTGTTTATACCAATCCCAAAGTAATTGTTATACAGATTTTAGTTAAAGCTAATGTGGACAAGAGCAATTTATATCACCAATTAACTCAGATGCATTACCGTTTTTATCAGCCTTCAAACCAATGTTGTCCAATATGCACATATTTACTTTTACTAAGTCCTAAAACACCATGTATCCTGTAGACAGAGTCTGGGCAAAACTGGATACTTGTTGAACTCACGTCAATTAAATATGCACCAATCGAATATACACCCGTGTCCCTCTCCCACCCCTCCCACCCTTCCCGAGTCACCATTTCAGTCAGTTTTCTGATGCAATCTTTCTGTTGTTGTTCTTTTAATATGCATCCCTCTCCACAAGAAATATTTATAACTGGGTTATTGGTACTAGCATCCACATATGAGAGATACCATTTGTCGTTTGTTTTTCTGGGACTGTGTTACTTCACTTAACATGATGTCTTCTAGCTCCATCCATTTACCTGCAAAGTTCATGATGTTGTCTTTCTTTACTGCTGCATAGAATTCCATTGTGTACATGTACCACATTTTCTCTATCCACTCGTCAGTTGAGGGGCATTTGGGTTGATTCCAGTTTTTTGCTATTGTGAACAGAGCGGCAATAAATATAGCTGTGCATGTATCTCTGCAGTAAGATGAGTCTTGTGGGTATATACCCAGGAGTGGTATGACTGGGTCAAATGGCAGGATCATTTTGAGTCTTCTAAGGGTTCTCCACACTGTTTTCCATAGTGGCTGCACAAGTTTACATTCCCACCAGCAATGGATGAGTGTTCCCCTTTCCCCACACCCTCTCCAGCACTTGGCATCATTTGTTTTCTTGATCCTAGCCAGTCTTACTGGAGTAAGATGGTATCTTAAGGTGGTTTTAATTTGCATTTCCTTAATTATTAGCGATGTTGAACACTTCTTAAGGTGTTTCTCAGCCATCTCTAATTCCTCCTCTGTGAAGTCTCTGTTCAGATCTTTGCTCCATCTTCTGAGTGATTCATTTGTTTTCTTTCTTCTTTGTTTTTTGAGTAGCTTGTATACTCTGGAGATTAATGCTTTGTCAGATGTATCTGCTGTGAAGGTTTCCTCCCATTCTGTGGGTTTTCTCTTCACTTCCTTTATTGTTTCCTTTGATGTACAGAAGCTTTTGAGTTTAATGAGGTCCCATTTGTCAATTGACGACCTTATTTCTTGTGCAGCTGCTGTCTGATTTAAGAAGTCTTTTCCTACACCTACGTCTTGTAGTCTGCTGCCAAGTTTCTCTTCTATCACCTCCAGAGTTTTGGATTTCACGTTGAGGTCTTTGATCCATTTGGAATTGACTTTTGTACAGGGTGAGAGGTAGGGGTTTAATTTCATTCTTCTACAGGTGGTGATCCAGTTTTGCCAACACCACTTGTTGAAGATGCTGTCTTTCCTCCAATGTGTCTTCTTGGCCTCCTTATCAAATATGAGATGGCTGAAATTGTATGTGCTCAGGTTTGGATCTTCAATTTTGTTCCATTGGTCAACTGGTCTGTTTTTGTGCCAGTACCAAGCTGTTTTTATGACTATAGCCCTGTAGTATAGTTTGATGTCTGGTATAGCGATCCCCCCTGTATTGCTCTTTTCGCCCAGAGTTGCTTTGGCTATTCGGGGTCTTTTGTTTTTCCAAATGAAATTGAGGATTTTTTTTTCCAAGCCTGTGAAGAAACTCTTGGGGATTTTGATTGGGATTGCATTAAATCTGTACACTAGTTTGGGTAGGATGGACATTTTTACTATATTTATTTTCCCAATCCATGAGCATGGGAGGTTTGTCCATCTTCTGATGTCTTCCTCAATTTCCTTTTTCAGGGGTTTAAAATTTTTGTTGTAGAGATCCTTGGTGTCTTTGGTTAGGTTTGTTCCTAGGTATTTTATTGTTTTTGAGGCTATTGTGAGTGGGAAGGTCTCCTTGTAGTCCTTCTTCAGTTGCTTGTTGTTGGTGTAAAGAAAGGCTACTGATTTTTCTAGATTTATTTTGTATCCTGCCACTTTACCAAAGCTCTTAATCATTTCTAGGAGTTTTCTGGTGGAGTTCTTAGCATCCCTTAGGTAGACAATCATATCATCAGCAAAAAGGGATAGCTTGATTTCCTCTTTTCCAATTAGAACTCCTTTAATTTCCTTTTCTTGCCTTATTGCCCTTGCAAGGGTTTCCAGCACTATATTGAAGAGGAGTGGTGACAGGGGGCAGCCTTGCCGAGTTCCTACCTTCAAGGGGAATGCTTCTGTCATTTCCCCATTTAGGATGATATTGGCTGTGGGTTTCCTGTATATGGCTTTGATTACATTGAGGAATGATCCCTCTAGGCCAATTCCCTCCAGGACTTTAAACATGAAAGGATGCTGGATTTTGTCAAAGGCTTTCTCCGCATCAATTGAAATGATGGTGTGGTTTTTGTCCTTCAGTCCATTGATATGTTTGATGATGTTTATTGATTTTCGTATGTTGAACCATCCCTGCATCTCTGGTATGAATCCAACTTGGTCATGGTGGATGATTTTCTTGATGTGAGTCTGTATGCGATTTGCCAGAATCCTGTTTAGAATTTTGGCATCTGTGTTCATTAGGGAGATGGGTCTATAGTTCTCCTTTTTGGTTGTATCTTTCCCTGGTTTTGGTAGTAGCGTAATGCTGGCTTCATAGAAGGAATTTGGGAGAAGTCCCTCCATTTGTATCCTTCTAAACAATTTAAGTAGTAATGGTTGTAAGTCTTTACGAAATATTTTATAGAATTCTGCCGTGAATCCATCCGGGCCTGGGCATTTTTTGGTTGGGAGGCTACTTATTACATCTTCGATTTCTTCCTGTACTATTGGTCTGTTTAGGCTGTCGATCTCTTCTTGGTTGAGCTTTGGTGATTCCCAGGATTTCAGATATTCATCCATTTCTTCTAGGTTTTCAAACTTAGTAGAATATAAGTTTTTGAAGTAGTCCCGTATGATTGTCTGGATCTTTTCATTGTCTGTTGTGATATTTCCCCTTTCATCACAGATTCTATTGATTTGGAGTTGTTCCTTTCTTTTGGTTAACTGAGCTAGAGGTCTGTTTATCTTGTTTATTCTCTCAAAGAACCGACTTTTGAATACATTGATTTTTTTGTATGGCTTTCTGTGTTTCTATTTCATTGATCTATGCTCTGATTTTTGTTATTTCTTCTTGTCTGCTGTATTTAGGGTTCATTTGTTGTTGTCTCTCAAGCATTTTTAGCTGCAGTGTTAGATCATTCACTTGTGCTCTTTCTGGGTTTTTTTGTTTTGTTTAGTTTTGTTTTTTTTTAATGTAGGCACTTAGAGCTATAAACTTCCCTCTTAGGACTGCTTTTAAGGTGTCCCATAGGTTTTGCTGTGTTGTGTTATCATTGTCATTCAGTTCCAGGAATGTTTTTATTTCTTTCTGTATTTCTTCCTTTACCCATTCGTTATTCAGGAGAGTGTTGTTTAGTCTCCATGTGTTCTTTTAGGTTGTAGGGTTTATCCTGGTGTTGATATTGAGTTTTATTGCACTGTGGTCTGATAGAATGCATGAGATTATTTCAATCTTTTTGTATTTGTTGAGTTTTTTTCCTGTGTCCCAGTATATGGTCTGTTTTGCAGAATGTTCTGTGAGGTGCTGAGTAGAAAGTGTATTCTCTGGTGTTTGGGTCAAATAGATATTCAATAGATGTCTGTGAAGTCCATTTGGTGTATCATTTAGTTCAGATGTCTCTCTGTTTATCCTTTGTCCTGTTGATCCGTCTAGGGGACTTAATGGGATATTGAAGTCCCCTATTATTAGTGTGCTGGGGTTAATCTGTGCCTTGAGATCCTGAAGAATTGTCTTTATAAAGTTTGGTGCACCGGTGTTTGGTGCATATATATTCATGATTGTGAGTTCTTCATTGTCTGTTGTTCCTTTAATAAAGATGTAATGGCCCTCTTTGTCTCTTTTGATTTCTTTTGCTTCAAAGTCTATTTTGTCTGATATTAGAATGGCAACACCTGCTTTCTTTTTGGTACCATTTGCTTGGAATATTTTCTACCATCCCTTTACCTTGAGTTGGTGCCTATCCTTGAAATTGAGATGGGTTTCTTGTAGACAGCATATAGATGGGTTTTGTTTCCTAATCCATTCTCCCTGTCTATGCCTTTTGATTGGGGAATTTAGCCTATTAATATTTAAGGTTATAATTGAAAGATGGATGTTGCTTCCTTTCACTTTATTATCCATTTGGACTTCTAGCCTCTGATTTTATTCCTACGGTTGTTTTTATTAGTTTCTTTTCCTAGGTGTTTGAGGATTGTTGCTCCTCTCTTCTGCCCTTTAAATTGCTTCAAGTATTTTATGAAGAGTTGGTTTTCCAGACATTTATTCTATCATCTTGTTTATGTCATGGAAGATTTTTCTCTCTCCTTCAACTATAGTCAACATTTTTGCTGGGTAAAGTATTCTGGGTTGGCATCCATAGTCCTTTAACACTGGGAATGCTTTGCTCCATGTTCTTCTTGCTTTCATGGTTTGCGCCGAGAATTCAGTTGTAATTCTGATGGGTTTCCCTTTGTATGTGACTTGTTTTTCTTTTGTAGCCTTCAGAATTTTGTCTTTGTTTTGGGTGTCTAGTATTTTAACTATGATATGGCGTGGGGAGTTTCTTTTCTGATCTTGTCTATTTGGAGTCCTATGTGCTTCTTGTATTTGTATGGGTTTGTCTATTTTTAGTTTGGGGAAATTTTCATCTATTATTCTGTTGAAGATCTGATCAATACTATTCTCTTGAGATTCTTCTCCTTCCTCTATTCCTATGATGCGGAGGTTTAATCTTTTCATAGTGTCCCATATTTCCTGGTTGTTCCACTTTTGTGTATTTTTAAATTTTTCATATTCTTTATTTGAGCTTTTTAGTTGCTCTCTGTTATCTTCCAGATCTGATATTCTTTGTTCTGCTTCCTCGAGTCTACTTCTGAGGCTTTTTCCTTTCCTTTCTTCTTGGTTGGATGAGTGTTCTATTTCCTTTTTCATTTCATCCTGTGTTTTCTTTAGTATTTCCATTTCCTTTTTGAGCTTCTCAATCTCTTCTTGGTGCTCCTTACTTCATTGGTTGACTTCCTTTTTCAGTGTTTCTACTTCCTTTTGGAGTTTGTTTTCTTCTAGTTCTTTCTGGAGTTTGTCAATCTGTTCCTTTAGTTCTTTCCAAAGTCCTTTTTGAGTTTTTCATTCTCTCTCTTAGTTCTCTGAATTCTTCTTCATTTTCTTTAATTTCTCTGCATAGGTCTGCAATTATTCCTCTAATATTTATTCCTTGGGTCACCTCCAGGGGGATCCCATTGTAGCTATCTCCTACAGGTTTGGTAGAGCCAGGTGTGGGATTATCCTGTGCCTTTCCCATGTTGTCCCTTTGTCGTGTCCCTGGCATGTGGGTTTCCCTTTTGTGATTCAAATCACAAATCTCTTTTCACTATATTAGCAGATAGTTTTGCTTGCCTCCTTCCAATGCTTTTTTTTTTCTTTCCTCCTCCTTGTTTATGGAGTATTGACTTTGTATAGGTTTCAGACTTTCAATTTTGTTTAAATATTGGATATTGGAAGCCTAAGTCAATCTTCTCTTACTCTTCTGAAGGTTCTCAAAAAAAAAAAAAAGTCCACTTGAATACTCTCTCACCAATTCCAGTTGGCGGGGCAGGCTGGGAGGGGGGGGGTATGCCTGACTTAGCCCCAGGAGCCAGCCTGCACAAAGCCACAGAGGCACTGGCTGGTCACAGGCTGCAAAGGCGAAGGGTGGCTACCGCCCAGACAGCCAACCCCTACAAAAGGGTTCAGAGTTGGGACCCCTTTTCCAGCAGCCCAGGAGACAGTCTACCCCAAAATCTACCTGCCTGGAGTGACTTCCGGGTTCTGGTTTTGTTCTTTTCAAGACAGGGTCTCCCTGTAGCCACAGCTGATCTAGAATTCACTATGTAGACCAGGCTGGCCTAGTTTTGACAAAGATACACCTGCCTGTGCCTCCCAAGTGCTGAGGTTAAAGTTATGTGCCACCATATCTGGCTTCTTTTTGTTGTGTTTCTTATCAATAATGCTATATATCTCAAAATGCAGAACTTTAAATTCAAAGGATACTGATAATTAATGTAAATATATGTGAGAAGCTAAGTCTCTAAATACACCTTCTTGAATAGAGGAACATCGAACCTGAATTCTAATGGGAAGTTCTATATGGGGGGACTCTGCAGAACCCACGGTCACAGTACTGCCACCGCAGCTCTGCAGAGGTGGGGAGCACTTGCATGCTTACTGCTAAGAGGACATCAGGGCGTGGCTCTGTGACCACATCTGCTTCCGTGAAATACTAAAGCTACTCCAGGCATATGAGAACCTCAGATTTTTAAATTACACATACTCATGTGCACATATATGCATATTTAGAGTCAACTTTCAATTAGCTTCATTAATATAACATAAGTCATTGTCCCCAAGGTCTTTCATTGACATTTTGTTATGAAAAGATTTTCATTTCTGAAACATAATTGCCCTCTTCATTTTGTGTGCACAGGATTAATATTAGATAATATACAATCCACAAAGCAGGCAAATTCAGGTGATGGAAAGCTGGCTCTGCGTTGGAAATAGCTAAAACACTGAATGTATTCATATATTGTTTTCTTCACAGTAAAATCATTCACTTAGACTCTCAGGGCAGTGCTTGACATTGAATTGAGGTGGGATGCAATGGTAATCATTTTCTTGAGAAGATTACAGTCTAGGAAGTGAAATGTATATGGTTCACCTCATCACACTCCCTGGCGTGGCGCAATTTGCAACAGGGCCATTTCCCCATGCATTCTTAGGCAGGGGGTGGTGTTTCCCATTATTTTTTCTTAATACATCGACTGATATTTAGGCAGCATCTCAAATGCTGAGGTCCTTGCCTCCCAGTCCACCAGTGCTGCCTCTTGGGGCACTGACAGACTTTACAACAAGGTGCAGAAATGGCTAACATAATCTAATACAATTTAGAGGAGTGTGGGGTAGAAGGAAACAATTTCACAGTTCATTCGTGTTGAGAAATGTTTCCTAGCATGTAAACTTGCATGCTGCCAAACAGAGCAAAATAGATGCTGTTTGCAGCTGCAGGTCATTCATTTGAAAATGCCATCTCTTGGTTTACAGGTCTAAAGCCATCCCTAAGACACATCCATTTGCGTGTTTATGTAGATTCTTCGGAACAGTGCAACATATTTTTATTCAGGAATGAATTTTATGAAATAAACTGTGATTAGGTTCTAGTTGTCTGTTCACATGGATAGGGCTGATTGTCAGCCTTTTTGTTTCAAATGGTGATTATACTTGCTATTCTAAAACCCATTAGAAAATTAGGGACAGGAAGGAATGGAGTCAAAGGCTTCATAAAGTTCTAAATGTTTATGAGATAAACAGTATCAAAAACAGTTCTAGACTCTCCAAGCAGCAGCAGATGGCATGAGTTTATAAAGTTCGCTTTGTGATTTATCGTTGTCTGTAGTTTTTTTAAAATGTCATTGCAGATTATGTTAGGGCCTAACTCATGAGCAGCCCTGCCACATGTCTGTGTGATATAAACATACTTATAGCTCTAATTATCAGATAAGTCCCTGCAGACTCTGACAAGTGATTAATGACCAGTGAATGACCTCAGTTCCTGCTGGCTCAGCTGGCCTGACGGAGGCAAGGGGGCCTGTCACTGTTCCTTACACACACTACTGATGGAGGTGAGGGGGCCTGTCAGTCACTGTTCCCCACACACACTACTGACGGAGGCGAGGGGGCCTGTCACTGTTCCCTACACACTCTACTCACACTGCCTTCATGCTTCTTTTCTCAGCAATTGTCAGGACCCGGCCTAATAGTATTCTCCTCTATTGCTCAAGTTTGTTTTCCTCTAACACAAGAAAGAGAAGATACATAAGTAAAAGCAAATGTAGAACTTGCATTTAAGGTTCCTCTTCAAATAATTCATTTTGGATCATTTTATTTTTTTTTTTTATTTTTTTTTTTAATTTTATTTATTTCCGTATGTGTATGAATGTATTGTTTGCATGCAAGTCTGTGCACCCGTGACGTGCAATGCCGCGGAGGTCAGAAGAGGGCGTCGGACTCCCCTGGAACTGGAGTTCTCCTGGAATTGGAGTTTCAGACGGCTCTCGGCCGCCATGTGGGTGCTGGGGATCGACACCCGGGTCCTCCTGCTAAGACGGGTCGCGCTCTTAACCCGCTAAGGCGCCATCGTCATGCCCCTGGATCCTTATAAGAACAGTTGGAATCGTGTGTTTGTGTTGTGTGTGATTGTGTGTTGTGATTTCTTTTTTTTTTAATTATTTATTATTCTTATTCTATGTGTATGAATGTACTGTCTGCATTCAGGTTTGGGCATCCCTTATCGTGCAATGCCGTGGAGGTCAGAAGAGGGTCTAGATTCCGCCTGGAACTAATTCTCCCTGGAACTGGAGTTACAGACGGTTCTCAGAGCTGCCATGTGGGTGCCTGGAGATCGAACCCGGGTCTCTGCAAAAGCAGTCGGTGCTCTTAACCTCCAGGCCCACGTGTGTGTGTGTGTTTCTAACTGAAACCTATCTTTATTTTTTTTTATCTTTTATTGAAGTCTTGTGCATTTCGTACATCCCTTCTCAGTCCAATCCAGACTCATTTCCCCCTCCATGTCCCCCTCCCCTCCCAAGATCATGCAGTCTGCCATACATGTCCTGTTTCCCCTTCTGAGTTTTTTCAAAGTTTTTCAAAGCCCAAGATTTTTTTTTTTTTTTTTGGTGTGGGGAGAACTCTACTGCTTCAGTCAGTTTCCTGTCCCTGTTCTTTTGTCGTTGTTGTTCCCTCCAATCCATATTGTTTCAACATATGCATATGTATGTCAGACATGTACTAAAATCATGTCATCTGAAAACAAACTATGTTATTTCCAAATCAAGTTGGATTTTTTAGCTGCTATTCCTTCTCTAGAAAATATATGACAAGGGGTCTCCTTACTAACTAAGCAAATAGTTCATCCCTCCTGTGCTGGTGTTACTGTTGTTTTCTGTTTTCTGAGGTTTTCCTTTGATGATGTGTTTATACAAAGACACAGATTATTTTTTATCATTTCTCTTACTAGCATTGACAGGGAGAAGATATGTATTCCTCTTATTTCATAATCCCAGCACCACAGATTCACACCTGCTCACTTCAGGGCCCTGATTTGCCATATTCAGATCTTCAAGGGCCGTGTGCTGAAGGCCTGGCCCAGATCTGTAGTGCCAGGGAGGCAGCAGAACCTTGGGAGGCGGGGCTCCAGCTGGAGGCAGTAGACCAATGGGCCTTGCCTTAGGGGACACCGGAGCCATCCTCCCTCCTTATTGTCTTCTCTTTGCTCCCCGGCAGTCACTCCAATACCACGTGCTTCCCCCCACCCCCACCCCCAGGACACACCATTCTGCCACAGGTCCGTGTAACCAGAGCCAGCAACCAGACACTGAGACCCCTGAGTATAAGACTATAAGCTGAATAAACCTTTCCTCTTTGTAAGCTGTTGGCTTAGGTGTTTGTCACAGTGATCAAAAGCTGACTGACACACTTCCTGTCTCTTTTCTCTGTCTCTCCCTCCTGCCCGTGTTGTTACCTAGTTGAAGACAGGAGCCCCACCAACATTTGAGTGGAGGGAAGGAGAGAGAGGAGTGTTACATGCAGACTTCATGGGACATGAAAGTCCATCCTGAATGTTATTGAGTTAAATCCCAGGTTTTGTTTCTCTGACCTTATAGAATTTCCCATTCTTTTCCTGAAGATTAGAAGGACAGTGGTTACAACCAGATAGAATTGTGCTTTTATAAGAGGCTTTTTCCTGGACAGAGTACAAATCTCATTTCTTATCCCACTGCTCAAACTACTTCAGACCACTGTGTGCTTTGCTCACTTAGCACTAGAGTCCCGTGGCCTCTTTGCCTCCCGCACTCTGCGCTACCCCAGGAGTTTGCCTGGGGCTCCCCTACCCTACATGGCTGCAGAGATGCCTCTCCTGCTACTAGCATCTCCCCCATTTCTTTCGATAGGTCTTTTCTTAGCATGTACCCTAAAATCATCTTCAGTCAATTTTATTACATTGCCATTCTCTTTAAATGTTTTTGTTTATTTATTTATTTATTTATTTATTTATTTATTTATTTCTGTATGTGCATGAATGTACTGTCTGCATGCAGGTTTGTGTACCCTTGTCGTGCAATGCCTCGGAGGTCAGAAGAGGGTCTCAGATTCCCCTGGAACTGGAGTTCTCCTGGAACTGGAGTTTCAGACGGTTCTCAGCCGCCATGTGGGTGCTGAGGAACGAACCCGGGTCCTCTGTAAGAGCGGTCGGTGCTCTTAACCCCTAGGCCATCTCTCCAGCCCCTACATTGCCACTCTTATTGTGACCATAGAGCTATCCACTAACTGATATTATATTACTTGTTCTAAACATACCCCCTCTCTTCAGAATGCTAAATTGCAAGCTCACGAGCTAGGGCCTGCTCATCAGATCCTTCTCACCAAATCCTTAGCTCCTCAAACAGCACTACATGCAGTAAACACATGGGAAATATGTGTTGAAATCATTGAAACTCACCTCTCAAAAATGAATTTTCTGTCTGTCCCTCCAAGCTGCATTTCTGTATATTGAAACCTGAGCTAGAACCCATGCATGCCCAAATCCTCTTCTCCCTTGAAGACATCTGGTACCCGGCCCCATTCTTTCTGGCAATAAATGAAATATTGTCATGAATTTGTTTTTAACTGCCTCTTAGAAGATTTCCATAATATAAAGTATCTGGTAAACATTCTGTTTAAGCTTTTAAGTAGAGACAGTTTGCTAAAAGTCTGTATAGGCAAATGAGAAAATGAACATTTGCGTACATATATACATATACATATACACATACACATACACATACACATACATATATACATGTGGCTACACACACATATGGATATATATTGAGAAAGAAAGAGAAGTGAAAAATCAGAACCTGTGTTGATGCCACACTTAATTCAGGTGACTTCCTGCCCCTCCTGCTCATGAAGAGGCCTCAAGTCCACTGCTGCACTGTGAAAGCAGGCCCTTTTCTCTAATCAAATGGCTTTTCTTGCCCCTCTGCCCCACCCCCAGAAGAAGCCCCAGGCACAGAATTCACAGAAACTAACCAAGTTCCTTCCCAATCATCCTGCCATTTACCTCTGGCCATTCTTAATCCAGGACAGTGGCCTATACAAGTCAAGGGGCCCCTTTCCTCCTGGGTTGTGAGGGACCCAGCAATTTACCAGCAGAATCATGTGAATGGACAGAGTGGGCAGCTGCTAGTCCCCTGCCCATCAAATCCTCTTCCTTCGATGTCTGCAACCTGCCTGGCCCATTTTTACCGCTGGTTCAGATGAATCTCCTACCTCAGCAAGTTTGCTCAGGCCCTAAGTAACCTCTACAGAAAAAGACTCATGACCCACCACCCCTGCTTCCCGACCCCAGATGTCTCCATCTTTGCCCTCTTCTCTGTTCATTCCTGGGTCTGCCTTCCTGAGGCCCAGACAGTCCTACTCTTACTACCCTCAGCTAAAATGTCCACAGTCTCTAAGGCTGGGTCTCTCTTAGGCAATCAGAACTTAGCACTTTACCTGATCTAAGTCTTCTAGTGTTGCATTATATGTATTAAGACTGGGAAATATTATTGGCTGTGGGAGATTCAGAATGCTAGATTAAAGAAACTTGGCAAATATGAAAATATAGGACCGGTGAAAGGGCTCAGTGGAAAAAGGTGCTTGGAGCCAAGCCTGGGCACTGGACTTCAATCCCTGGGCCCCACTGAGTAGAAGGAGAGAAGCAGGCTGGGCGTGGTGGTGCACACCTTTAATCCTAGCACTTGGGAGGCAGAGGCAGGCAGATCTTTGTGAGTTCAAAGCCAGCCTGGTCTACAGAGTGAGTTCCAGGACAGCTGGGGCTACAGGGAGACCCTGTCTCAAAAACACCAAAAAAAAAAGGTGAGAAACAGCTTCTGCAAGCAGCCTGCTGACTCTACATGAGTGCCACGACACAACCCCATGCCCATAAAATTAATTAATAAAAAGACTGGGAAATATGTTTTTGTCTTGCTCCCCAAAGTTGCAAGTTTAGAAGCCCATGTGCATGGAACTTCAGAACAGTAAGGTGCATCCCGCTCCTCCCCAAACCCTCTGCATCTGAGGCAGGGCCCTGAAGACTCTTAGCATCTCTAGCAGCATGTGATGCTGCAGGCCTCCCTAGTCACTGCTGTCACCCAGATAGTAAAGTCACATACCCACTGGTCCACAGGAAGGTAATTACCAAAGCAACTATTTACCATTCTAACAGTTGGAGAGTTTCAGCTTTTAATTAAATGATTCTGCTTTGAAAGTAATGAGAATCTTTAGCAAACCTAAATGGTAATACTAGTTTATAACATTCATCTCCATTCTGCTAGGGGTGAGGTGACAGGGCATGAGAGACCATAGGCCAAGGTCTAAGAAAATGACATGGACCTAAGAAATGGATGACCATAATTACTGTCAAGTGTCCACAGTTAGTTATATCTCTAGACCCACTGTCTTTATTTTGTAATCCAATACAGAAGAGCTTCTTGTTTCAACAAGAAACCCTGGCAGTCCAAGTGATTTAAAGCCTACTTCAGCACTTAGCTTTACCTACACAACCCGAACATGCCCTCCACGAGCTGTGTCCCTCCAGCAGAGGCAGGTCCCCCCTGTGTGTCATGCAGGCAGTGTGTGAAGGAGCCTGGGACAGTGCTGCGGAGAGAATAACGTTACCTGGCCTTTCATCAGGAGAACCGCAGCCTCTCATGCCCATTCACAGACCCCTTCCTAGCACTTGTCTGCCACTTCCCTGTATTTCTTTTCATTTCTCTTGTTAATGAGAAACATTACATTTGAAATTGATTAAAGTTAAAACACATAAATCTTCACTTTAGCACATATTATGTTTACCAGTGTTTATAGCTTCATATTGTGATGTTTATTACACATAAAAACCTACTCAGTGTAATAAATACTGTGCAAGTCCGATGTTTGGCCTGTTTCAAGGCAAATAGGCAAACAACTCTTACCTGACTTGATTGAATTAACACAAACATTATTCTATTGACTCTTTCTTTCACATTAATTTTAAAAAGCCTTAACCTCCCTTGCCATCCCTTAAGACAAATCAAGTGCAGTTTGGTTCTCAGGACAAGAAAATGTTGTTGGATTTTGGGTGTATTCAGGGGGGAAAGAATTATGTGTAATCTGAAGTAGACTTACTAGGAACTATTTCTCATAATTTTCTGTTAACAACTTCATTTGTTTTGATCCTTGAGGTTAATAGTGACCCCTGATTCCCCAATGAGGCCTGGATCAGTCACAGGTGAAGCCAAATGGTGATTTTCAGGTGACATTGTTTTGTTATCACTGACTGAACATAATAGAAGAGCTAGAAATTTACATAGTCTCCTGTTTTTCAGTTCTTTCATGTGTGAGAGTATGAGTGTGTATAGGTATAATGTGTCCGAACAAGTGTGCCTATGGAGAGAGAGAGACAGAGAGAGAAAGGGGGAGGGAGAAGGGGGAGAGGTACATACATGCGCCTGCATGCTTGTATAGAGGCCAAGGGAGCATGTCTTCCTCTGTAGCTCTCCATCGTACTTTTTGAGTCAGGATCTCTCACTGAACCTGCCACTCAGTTTACCTAGATCACCCTCCTGTCTCTGCCTCCCAGTGCTGGGATTACAGGCATGAGCTGCCAGTACCTGACTTTTTATTTGGGTGCTAGGGATCCAAACTCAGGTCGTCCTGCCTGCACTTCAAGCACTTTATTTACTGAGCCATCTCCCCAGTCATGGTTCTTCAGTTCTTACGAATAAGAAATGGAGGGCTGGAGAGATGGCTCAGCAGTTAAGAGCACCGACTGCTCTTGCAGAGGATCCAGGTTCGATTCCCAGCACCCACATGGTGGCTAAGAACCATCTTTAGTGCCAGGAGTGGTGGCACACACGGTTAATCCCAGCACTTGGGAGGCAGAGGCAGGCAGATCTCTGTGAGTTCAAGGCCAGCCTGCTCTACAGAGCAAGCTCCAGGCCAGCTGGGACTAAAGGGAGACCCTGTCTCAAAAAAAAAAAAAAAAAAGAAAGAAAGAAATGGAAAGAAAAATATGTTCTATTACCTGCATAGTTGTAGTAGACTGTTAGCAGGGGGTGGGGGTGGGGCGCCAAGGTTGGATTTGGCCTAAGGTTTCCAAGCATCATGATAAAATGGAAATCTCAGCTTAAACAAAGTGTAGTGTTGCTTTCCATCGAGCTTCCCTTCTATGGGAGGGATTCTTCCCTAAACTATTAGCTGATGCTTTTCTTCTCACAGAGGTTTGAAACCGAGGGTGGGCATCTATACATTGGCTCTAGAATTCAAAGAACATTCCACCATGGTCAGTGTTTGGGCTTAGTAGAGTGCACTCTCTTCATTCTTTTCTGTCTGCCTTCTTCCACTCTCTTTAACAACTCTTACTAAAACCGAAAATTGCCTTCATTTTGGAAATGGTATTAATCTATATTAGGAGCCCAGAAATGCTTTGATTTCTCCTCCTGGAATAATGAAAAGTGGGAAACAAGCAAGGACAACTACCCGCGTGACAGTCTGTATATTTGTGATTTCTGAATTCCACTACTAGCAAAAAGGAAAGTTGTGGCAAGGCATACAGTAAATGAAGATCTTATGTATTAGAAAAGGAATGAATCTGTCACTTTGACGGATTGTGAGCCAGAGAGCAGATTAACAGATTACTCATAGTCAGAAGGAGCTCGGTGTGAAAAATGTGCAGGAAATGATAAGTATGGGTTTGTGCTGATTTAATGATATTTTTAAACTACAATAACACTCTGGTAGTATAATATAATAAAGCACTTGGCTTGCATTTTTAAATCATCAGTGTATTTCTAGTTTGACCTTAAAAAACACTTTGGGCCATTCTCTATTAAAATATGTAGCTTTCAAATTAGGAAAAGGCACCCATTAGGATACCACAGCAGTGTCCTTATAGGAAGCATCCAGGGCTTTAAAATCGTGGCTGTCCTAAACTGATATTTGCATGGGCTTCACTGTGGCTTTTTTCTGCAGACCTGAGTTCTCTTTCCAAACGTAATTTTCATTTGTTTTGAATGTACTAAATCCATATGTATTTCTTCAGGTCTGTTAGTTGCAGGACACTATCTCCTGACGTCATTTTCTGTGGCCTCAAAAGCGCTACTGCTTTGTCTTCGTTTGCTTTCACTGTCAGTTTTAGTTTTGTAGCTATTTGTGAATAAACCCACCACATGTTCCCATAGGTGGAAGATGAAAGTAGGTCAGATATGAAGGGCCGACTCAGAGTCCCAGAAAGGAGATGGATTACTGCTTTTATTTTGTATTATTGCAAATATTTACCAGAAAAAATCTTTTAAAGAGGTTTATATTTTCATATAAATAAATCTTAGATATGAATAGTGTGCTCATGATTAATTTGATAAGAATGGACTTGCAATGCCAAGAATTTTCAGAATAAACTTTCTCTATTGCCTTTAACAGTGTTTATCTCTAACATCATCACGTTTATAACCTAATGTGGGACTTGGGTTGTGTCACATCATCTTTTCTCCATTTGCCAAGGATGGCTTTATATAATTATGTGCAGCAAAAGTTGAAAGGGAGTAAAAAGTGACTGTCTAAATACTTCTACCTAACCCAAATGCAAATATCCAATGCCCGGGGTTTGAATCCTAGATGATAATAGCTCAGATGATGTTTTACATGTACAGTGAAGACTTACAGGAATTCAGCATGTTTATAGATTTTTCCTCTTTTGACAGTAATACTTCTAACTTCTTGGGGTAAGCAAACAAGGTAATGGAAGAAATAAGCTAATGGAAGCAGTTCTCGAATGTGTCTAGTGAAAGCTGTTTGCATGTTTTCTGGCATCCTTGAATATTCATTGTCAGCAGCACCTATTGACACTATTTGCCAAATGTTCCTGGATCGCCAGATTTCCAGGCACATATTTGGTTGGCACTCACAGTTCTTCTTGTCTTGGAGTGCAGCCAACCAGCCCAGCTACTTCTAGCCAATAAATTAGAAACAAAAATGGCTTCAGTTATTACTTGACGTTGGCATGTAGAGCAAGTGGCCTTCAGAGGCGGCACAATGCAGCGGTGAAAGCACAGCATCTGGCTGGGTTGGCACCCTGTGAAATACCTCTCTAAGCCTCAACTTAATTATCTGAAATAGGAAAGTTCTCTCTACTTCCTAGTTTACTGCGAAGTGTTAATGAGATAATACATGTAAAGAGGTGTACACTGGGCCTTGCATAGATACCTGGGTGAAGTGGTAGAATGAAATTGCGATGGCAAGAGTGTGGATAGTCAATTAGGACTAGAAGGAAAAATCATCCTGAGGGAAGCCGAGAAACATGGAGAGATTAAAGAGAAGATTATAGAGATGATTTAACCGAGCATCTTTCCAAACTCTGCACATCTGTGCCAGGAAAGCAGGGGCAGTATACCCTAATGCACTGCCTTCCATTATCAGTTGAGTCCAACTCTGGAGAGCCTTCTTGACACTGAACTTGTCCTGAACTCTCTGACTTCTCCCCACAGATCCTAATTCTCCTTCTAGAACACTATGTTCAATCACTGCCCTTCCACACAGCACCCCTGGAAGGTTTGTAGAGCACTGTTGAGTTGTTCATTCACTCAAGTCTCTTAACGGGTTTTACTCCAATCATTCCTGGTCCTGGCAAAGTCCTGATCACCTGTCTTAGAACTTTAGAGTTTATCCACTTGGAGTTATCTCAGTTGAATAAGACAATATAAATGCAGTGCACTCCATGTGGACTGGAGCTAGCCTTTGACCCGGACGCCTTGTATAATAGTGTACCTTGACTCACCTTCACCTTTTCAGTTCCCATAACTTAACGGCTTACATTGCACTTTTGGTCACTTAAAACTCTTACTAGCCGGCTGTGGAGAGATAGGGGCAAATCATGAGATTACAGGAATATAGTCTGGACTCCTGATTGATCAACATGTCTGTGCATACAAGCTTCTCCAACTGGTCTATGGGAACCTTGGATTGTTCAAAATTTGGACATAGATACTTGCAAAATGCACCAATTACCTGATTGTATGACATAATGAGTGACGTCAATGCTATCTGCAAACAACTGTGTCATTGTATTGTAGAATCCCTTAAAAAAATAAATTAATTAAAAAAAAAAAACTCTTACTAGCCAGGTGTGGTGATGCACGCCTTTAATCTTAGCACTCCTGAGGCAGAGGCAGGTGGATCTTTGTGAGTTTGAGGCCAGCCTGGTCTACAGAGTAAATTCTAGGACAGCTGGGGCTACAGGGAGACCCTGTCTTGAAAAGACCAAAAAAAAAAAAAAGAAACCCTCAAACCCTCTTGTCTTTCCCCTGGACTATTGGTAGAGACTTGTAAGGAGTCTCTGTGTGTGCTCGGCCCACAACCATTCCGCACAGAGCAGCCAGTGTGGCCTTTCTAAACAATCTGCTTCCTTTATGAAAACCTTTACTCACAGAATAAATCTTTAATGGCTTGCAGTGCTGAATGGTTTGGACCATGCCTGCTGGTTCATCCCATTCTCCTTCTGGAGGTTTGTATGCTACCCACTCTGGCCTCCCTCCCTTTGCTCTAAGCAGCCCGCACTGCAGCTACCCCGCACCCCCTCAGCCTGCATTGCAGCCTTGCCTGCAGCCCACGGAGCTCCTTTCCTGCCTTGCTCCACCTTGCCTAGCTCACGTGTTTTCACCCACTGTATTATCTTTGAAGCACCCCTTCCTATAAGGAACCCCTAATTTTGTGTGCTTTCATAATAGCAACACTAACTCCATACTATTTCCTCATTTTATGTAATTATCTAATTGACGCTTGTCCATTCACATTACAAGCTTTAAGAAGACAGATCATTGCACTTTTGTCTGGAACCTTACACAAAATAGGATCTTGGTCAATAATTATAGACTCAATATTGATATCAGAACCATTTTTTTCTTGACTATTAAGATCACCGTGTAAGGGGCTGGAAAGATGGCTCAGTGGGTAAGAGCACTTCCCACTCTTTCAGAGGACTCACATGGTGGCTAACAATAATCTAACTCTAGTGTCAGGGGATCCGACGCTCTAATCTGTCCTCTGTGGGCAATGCACACACACAGTGCTAATGTACATGAAGGCAAAACACTTATACACATAAATTTTAAAAAGATCACTGTGAATTCTGTCTCTCAGCCCACTGCCTTCCACAAATTTGGAAAGTTTATTCATGTCGCAGGACCTTTGACACATCATAGCTGGGGATGGAGCTCTTTGGTCTTCCATTAAACATCATCCACTATGTTAATATTGACCATCAGCTGATTTAAAGGGAAGTAATGACTGAATTGCTTAATTCACAAAGTCTAACACTGTCATACATTCGCTAGTGATTCGGGCACTAGCATTATCATTTCTGGAATACATTACACTCATGTACAGCTATTCCTATCCTTTGTCCATGGCAGACATCACTGGTAGATCACCAGTCAGAATTAGCACATGATTCATAGCCTAGTCTTCTCTGCATTCAAAATCCCATTTTTTCATTTAATGAGACAGGCTATCAATCTGTTCCTGGCCCTAAACCTGATGTCACATTTTGTTCCTACTGCCTAAACATCCTCCTCTCTTCTGAAAAACCCTCTCTGACTGAAGTGACATCAAGACTTGCCTCAGTTCTCCTTGTTAGCAAAGCCAGAATCCTGCATTATTCTGTGACAAGCATGATAGAGTTCGAGTTCATTAACGTAGCTTCTGCTTCTAGCAATGACAGGCTTGGTTTTTTGCACTGATCTTCCCTTTCAGAATGAGCAGGAAAGCCACACAAAATATGAATGTCATTTTTACTGAAGTCAGTGGAGGGCTTCCAAGGCTGTAAGGACCTGCAGGACCTTGATCCAGAAGTAAAGAGCAGCCAAGAAGCAAAGAGCAGCCGGAAACCACAGCATCGCACGTTGAGCCACTTCTCCTAAGAAAATGCCTCTCCCTGAGGCTGGAGAGATGGCTCAGCAGTTAAGAGCACCAACTGCTCTTGCAGAGGACCGGTGGTTCGATTCCCAGCACCCACATGGCAGCTAAGAACCATCTTTGACTCCAGTTCCAGGGGAATCCAACACCCTCTTCTGACTTCTGCAGCATTGCACGACATGAGTGCACAAACCTACATGCAGGCAGTACATTCATACACATAAGAAGTAAAAAAACAAAAAACCCTGAATAGCCAAAACAACCCTGAGCGAAAAGAGCTACACAGGGGGGATCTCTATACCAGACTTCAAACTATACTACAGGGCTATAGTCATAAAAACAGCCTGGTACTGGCACAAAAACAGACCTATTGACCAATGGAACAAAATCGAAGATCCAAACCTGAGCACGTACAATTTCAACCATCTCATATTTGACAAGGGGGCCAAGAAGACACAATGGAAAAGAGACAGCATCTTCAGCAAGTGGTGTTGGCAAAACTGGATCACCACTTGTAGAAGAATGAAATGAAACCCCTTCCTCTCACCCTGTACAAAAGTCAACTCCAGATGGATCAAAGACCTCAACATGAAACCCCAAACTCTGAAGGCAATACAAGAAAAAGTTGGCAGCACACTACAAGACATGGGCGTAGGAAAATACTTCCTAAATCAGACAGCAGCTGCACAAGAATTAAGGTCGACAGTTGACAAATGGGACCTCATTAAACTCAAAAGCTTCTGTACATCAAAACAAACAATCAAGGAAGTGAAGAGAAATCCCAGAATGGGAGGAAATCTTCACTGCAGAAACATCTGACAAAGCATTGATCTCCAGGATATATAAACTACTCAAAAAACAAAGAAGAAAGAAAACAAATGACCCACTCAATAGATGGAGCAAAGAACTGAACAGAGACTTCACAAGTGAGGAGTTAGGGATGGCTGAGAAACACCTTAAGAAGTGTTCAGCATCACTAATCATTAAGGAAATGCAAATCAAAACCACTTTAAGATATCATCTTACTCCAATAAGACTGGCTAGGATCAAGAAAACGAATGATACCAAGTGCTGGAAAGGTTGTAGGGAAAGGGGAACACTCATCCACTGATGGTGGGAATGTAAACTCGTACAGCCACTATGGAAAGCAGTGTGGAGAACCCTTGGAAGACTTGGAATGAACTTGCCACCCGACCCAGCCATACCACTCCTGGGCATGTACCCCCAAGACTCACCCCACCACAGAGATACATGCATGGCCATGTTTATTTCAGCTCTCTTCACAATAGCAAAAGAGCTGGAACCAACCCAAATGCCCCTCAACTGATGAGTGGATAGAGAAAATGTGGTACATCTACACAATGGAGTTCTATGCAGCAGTAAAGAAAGACAACATCATGAGCTTTGCAGGAAAATGGCTGGAGCTAGAAGACATCATGCTGAGTGAAGTAACACAGTCCCAGAAAAACACACAACGAATGGTATCCCTCATCTGTGGATGCTAGTGCCAATTACCCAGTTGTATTTCCTGTGCTTGGCCCCTTGAGCTTTTGTCCAAGGCAGTTGGGAGTGATGCATATTGGAAACAACAACAACAACAACAACAACAACAACAACAGAAAGGACTGCGTCAAAGAACCGACTGAAACAGTGAATTTCTGCTCAAAACAGTCAACTTCCCCATGGAGAATATTGAGAAAGACTGAGAAAGAGATGAATAGCATGTTTGGCAGAATGCATGAGCTCGGGAGGGGTGGGGGGATGGGGGGAACACGGGTCTAGATTTGATAAAAAATATATGTATAAATAATGGCCTAGCGGTTAAGAGCGCCGACCACTCTTGCAGAGAACCCGAGTTTGATCCCCAGCATCCACATGGCGGCCGAGAACCGTCTGAAACTCCAATTCCAGGAGAACTCCAGTTCCAGGGGGATCCGACACCCTCTTCTGACCTCCGCCGCATTGCACAACACGGGTGCACAAACTTGCATGCAGACAGTACATTCATACACATACAGAAATAAATAAAATTAATAAAAAAAAATTTTTTAATAAATAAAAATAAATAAATAATTTTTTTTTAAGTAAAAAAAAAAGAAAGAAAATGCCTCTTCCAAAAGTGGCCCCAGGGAACTCAATTGTTGAATATAGCCTTCAGTGTCACATGAGGTGGGGGTCACATGAGGTGGGGGTCACATGAGGTGGGGGTCACATGAGGTGGGGCAGATATCAGCCCTTAAAGGCATGGAGCCATGGGAAGTTTCAAAATACTGTACCTTAAGTAAAAGAGTGAAGCAGAACTAGATTACCTTTCTGAAAAATTAAAGAATCATGAGAACAAGGTGCTCTGACCCTACAGTAACTGCCTGCTGAAACTCAGGACTCCCACCTGAAGACTACCTCATCTATGGCCATGCAAAGAGATAGACTGGAGGCCATGTCTTTAATCTTGAATCTTCTAGAAATCACACTTAAAACTTAAAAAATTTTGAATATATTTTTAGTATATCCAAAGTAATATCATTTCAACATGTAACCGTTGGAAGGACAACTTTTTCTCTAGGTGTTCAGGGATGTTCAAAGTAATTGGGCACAGTCCAATGAGAACCAATAATTTACTATGCATTTATGTGCTGTCTATAAGGAGTAGCTGTCCAAAGAGCCAGGGGTAAGGTTTACATACCAGCATAAGTAGGGAGTTAAGACAGAACTTTAATGGAAAAGTCTTGAAGAGCCTTGCTTACGCAATCCCTTGAAATGGACAGGCACTAGAAGTTAAATGCCTCCCCTTGCAGACTTCCCTGGGTGTGTGTGTGTGTGTGTGTGTGTGTGTGTGTGTGTGTGTGTGTGTAGGGCATGGGGCAGGGGAGCACAACTCAGAAGGCTGTGCTTTGTAGGATAAGTGAGACCCCGGCGACATTCACATCTGTTATCCTTGTGTTCTCAGTTTAAATAAAGCTCTTGCCACCCTATTGGTTTGTTGGTCCTTTCATAAATAACAAAATAGTCCTAATGAGACTATTAACTATTAACTCTTTAAAATCCAATGTGCTTTTTTTTTAATTTAACCCATCTCCACTGAAATGAACCCAATTTCAAATGCCTGTAGCTATTCATAGCTAAAGATTTTCATGATATTACATTGGACAATGAAATTCTAGAAGCTACATTGAAGAATAGAGTCATAAACTTGAAGTAGGAAGAAACTCCTTGAGCAGGTCTCAGATTTCATAAGCCATAGAGAAAATATTAGTAAACCATACTATATTAAAATTAAGTACTTATCGGGCTGGAGAGTTTAGCCTAGCAGTTAAGAGCACTGACTGCTCTTACAGAAGACCCGGGTTCGATCCCCAGCACCCACATGGCAGCTGAGAACTGTCTGTAACTCCAATTCCAGGAGAATTCAGTTCCAGGGGAATCCGAGACCCTCTTCTGACCTCTGCGGCATTGCACAACATGGGTGCACAAACCTACATGCAGACAGTACATTCATACACATACAAAAATAAATAAAAAATAAAAAATAAAATTAAGGACTTATTAAAGGACACTACTTAAGGTAAAAGACACAGCACAGAATAGGAGAAAGGAAGGCTCCTGTCCACAGTGTGTGTGTGTGTTTTGTATAGATATATATATAGATAGAATGTATATATGATAACAAAACCCTGCTTTTGAGTGTGCACACAGTGCCAAGGGGTGTGAATACACTGCCTAGGGTATAAGTTGGTCTGACGGCTTAGAAGACTGTTTAGGCAACTCTCATACAAGGGAAACATAGCATGATCTCTTATCCCACAATTTACTCCCTCATAGCCAGTAGCAGGCATGTAGGTATGTACTCAAAGTCTTATATAAACCATGAGTATCCACTGTAGCCCCTAAAATGTTAACAATGTTGAAAACATTTGAGCTACAGAAAATGCAGAACAAAATCTTGCCTTAACCTCCCTTATCTAACCAAAGCCTCCCTAAAACCCAGATGCCAGGGGCCGGCATGAGAAAGAATTTCTTGCAAATTAAGCTTTGTGGACACAGCCATTCTCCTTAAGGTCAGAAGCCTGACAGACCTAAGACACACCCTCATTGTGAAGTTGATCTGTAAATGTTTCCCTCTGGTTACTCAGTGAGTTGCTCAGTACTGAGACTCCCACATGCACTGTAAATGAACGTTGCCTTTCCTGCTGTTTGCCTACTGTCAGTGGACCTGCAGACCCCTGACCTGTCAACCCCACATAAATGCACTCATGACAGCCACAAACTGGAAACGACTTATTTTATTATAATAGAAGGAATAAATGAATTGTGATATATTCACATGACAGAATATTAATTACGCTTAAAAGCATGGATGAATTCTTCAAATGTAATCTTCAGAAAAGAAGCTGGGCAGCCAAGGACCACATACAGATGGTGCCATTCCGACACAGCTCCCAAACAAACGGATTTGTAGTGCTGCCATCTGGTGGCCTTTGAGGGGATGAGCGTGATGATGCTGAGAAGCTGGAGAACTAACTGCTCCTTTACCCAGCTCACTTTGGGGTTATTTGGATGAATCCCTTCTTGGCCTAGCTCACTTTGGGATCATTCTCTGAACTACACATTCATTATCTGTGTACTCCTCTATGAAAGAGTTCATGAATACGCATCATTAGTGTAACTCTTGGTCTCATACAGTCGGTGTGCTCTTTTTGATACTTCAATGTCTCTTCCATGTCTTCCTTTTTTTTTTTTTTAACAATTCTGCATGAATAGTTTCTGTGGTAACCGTAAATAATTACAATGACTATGCTAGCCTGGCCACTGCGGAAAATTATTACCCTCCTTGGGAAGCCCACAAGATGATTTCTGCCCAAATATTTTTAAAAAGTAGCATTTTTGCCTTCATATCTGATTAAAAGTCACCCACATCAGCGTCCTATCACAATATTTTCATTCACCAAAATGCTACAATTAACACACCCTGCAACTTCTGGAAAATAAATCCATTCAGCTAACTATCCTAGCAACTTCCTCTAGCTCTTTATTCCTTGTGCAACCAGCCAGCAGTGGGAGGGGGTGTTAAATTGTCATTTGCCCCACAGAGCCTTTCTTTTTAACATATCATTGTTTCATTTGAGTACTAAAAATAAAAGTATAACCAAGCTTTGAAGAGAAAAGTAGAAATAAGTACATAAATATGGTGCTGATGATCTGACACACTTGATGAAAACGATACCATGGAGTTACTCTTTACAAAAGCCCAAAAAGCTAAATTAAAGCATTAAATTAACCCCCGCCTACTCTCTGCTCTTCAGAGTTGCACTGGAAGGTTTATATGATTTTTATTTTGTATTCTAATTTTAGGGCAATTATTCTCTAGTTCGAGTTAAAAAAGTCTGTAGTTTTCTGCTCTTGATTTGCTGACAGCTGAGTTAGGAAGTGTTTAACATGCCTTGCCTGGGAAGGCTTGACAGGTGTAGAGCGCAGCTTGGCACTGGGTCATTCTCTGGAATTTCAATAACTGCTCATACCACAGTTATGTCTTGGGTTTCACTGTGTGGACCCTGTGGTGAGTGTTGATTTTGTGGGTGTCCTCACTACAGCAATCTGAAGCCACTATTCATTTCTGTTCATCTAACATGAAAATATCAAGGGAAAGAATGGAAGTGCCCGTGCCCATAGTGCATACTGAAGTGGCGCAGAGAGAGAGAGAGAGAGAGAGAGAGAGAGAGAGAGAGAGGAGAGAGAGAGAGAGAGAGAGAGAGAGAGAGAGAGAGAGGAGAGAGAGAGGAGAGAGAGCTTTCCCTTTACCCTGGCATGACTTTGAATATTTAGGGAAAATTCTCAATTTGCAGCCTTAGCTAATGGCCCCACAGTGTCACTCTTCTCTGTTTAACATTCAGCTTTGTTAATCAAGAAAACCATAGATTGGCTCACTGCATGTTGATTAAATTGATTACAGCTGTAGGCCTTGATAGCATTTTTTTCCAAGTGTCCCAAATTAATCAGACAATGCTTGATTGGGTTTTCTGTTTGGAAGAGATAAACTGACTTCCTCGAGAATTTTCACTCCCCACATCATTCTCCAGTATGAGGTAAAGACGTGAGTCACCACCAGGTGACTTTTAGATTTCCTGTTATCCTTCAGCAGCTAAAAGAGGAGAAGAAACACAAGAGAGGGGGAGGAGAAAGGGTGACCCTTTTGAAAGACAAACTCCTCATACTAATCTGAACACTATTCTGAGGATGGAGAAAGCCTTGTGTCCCTCTGAGCTTTTAGCCTGGTTTCCCCACTAAAGGAAAGTCTCTTAACTCTACTGCTCTAACCATTCTTTGTGAACTTGGGTCCATTGAATTCTCAGAGCTATCACCTCAGTATTCATCCAGGGACCATTTTGTTTTAATACCAGTTTCCCAAATGATGTGTTGTTGTTGTTGTTAAGTGGCCACCTACGTTTTAGTCCTATCTCTAGATGACACATCTGCCATTAATGAAGGTACAGACTTGACCATTTCCAGGAGCACGGCCAACACTGATGAAGACACGAGATCCTCTGCCTTCATCATTGCAGTTCATGGATCCAGTGAACAAGGGGGCCAGGATCACCTTAGCTTAGATGATGCCAGAGGGCAGTGGGAAAGGCAGCCTTTCTTCCTGTCACCTCCCCATCAGTAGAGGAGTCCACATAGCACCTGCGTCCGGTAAGCACTTGTCACCTCAGTCACTTGCTTTAGAAGTTTTTAAGACATTTCAGAAGTCTTCCTGAAGATGTCATATTGGAAGCTCCTAAGGAGAGAGACTCTCCTCTAAAAGGGAAAGCAGCTGGAGCTGGAGCTGGGGCTAGAGCTCAGCAGTAAAGCTTTTGCTTAGCAAAGGCAAAGCCCCACTTCCATCCCCAGCACCAATCACCACCACTACCATCATCATCATCACCACCATCATCACCACCACCACTACCACCATCATCATCACCATCATCACCACCACCACCACCATCATCATCACCATCATCACCACCACCACCACCACCATCATCACCACCACCAGCACCACCACCACCATCATCATCACCATCACCATCATCACCACCACCATCACCACCATCACCATCATCATCACCATCACCATCACCACCACCACCATCACCATCACCATCATCATCACCATCACCTCCACCACCATCATCACCATCACTATCACCAGCATCATCACCACCATCATCATCATCGCCATCACCATCATCACCACCACCATCACCACCACCATCACCACCATCATCATCATCACGATAATCATCATCTCTATAGCACAAAAACAAAATGCAATTTCAGCAGAAAGGTAAAGAGTTAAAATCCACATCTTAGACCCTCCATTCCCAGCCCCTCATTCTACTACCTAGATGTGATGGTGGGTAACAGTTTCTTAGACACTCTTCTAGAAATTTCCTATGCATGATTAGAAAATATATTTTATATGTGCTTTGTATGTGTGAAAAGGATAAACCTATCCTCTGTATAATTCACTTTTAAAACTGAGTAGAACTTGGGTATTGTGCTGGATATCTTTAGTGTCAACTTGGCACACCTGGGTTACTGGAGCCTCAGTTGGGGAACTGGCTCCATTGGACTGGCCTGTGGCCAAGTTTGTGGAATACTGTCTTGGTTGTTGAGCAGTGTGGGAGGGCCCAGCCCACTGTGGGTGGTGCCACCCCAGGCAGGTTATTGTGTACCGTATAAGAAGGCAGGCTGGGCATGGGCCAGGGGAGCAAGCCAGTGAACAGCATTCCTCCATTGCCTGTGCTTCAGCTCCTGCCTCCAGGTTCCTGCCCTGAGTTCCTATGTTGGGCTCCCTGAGTGATGAACCCAGGAGATGTGAGCCAAATAAACCCTTTCCTCCCCAAGTTGGAATTGGTCAGAGTGTTTTGTCACAGTGATGGAAAAGTGAACTAGGACAGGTATCTTTATGAATTTGTCCATACAGCCTTATTTCTCCTGTTATTTTTACTAGATATATCATAATTCATTTGGCCAGTTCTCTGATAATGGACATTTAAGTGGTCTCCAGTTTTTTTTGCTATTGCTGATAGTGCTAAAATAAGTATCCTTGTTCACATACCTTTCTCTACCTATTTTGGGAGCTATTTGTTCGGCATCCTTTGCATCTGGCACAATGTTAAGCACATAAACAGCCAACCTGGCTGGGGATTGTGAGTCAAACTGACCAGAGAGAGCTTCAACATGAGAAAAGCATACGCATCTTCTTTGATGGGAGCATTGCAGTTTGTACATGTCCACACAGGCCTTCATAGAAGGGCAGTAGGACCCAGAGGAGGTCAAGGCCCAGAAGCTTACAAATCTCTTGAACAAAGAAATGAAGTAAGGACGTACGATACAGTATAGGAGCTCGGAAAGGGGGGTTTGGGCTGGTGGTACTGAACAGTAGGAGAGTGATAAGGAAAAGTGCAGGAGAAAGTGCTGGAAGATATGGATTATTTTAATATTTTAGATTCATATATATATTAGATCCCCATGTTTACTGATGAGAATGTTTTCTCCTTTATATAGGAAAGCACCTTTTACAGGGAAAATATATGCCCCACTTTTAGGAAAGCAGCAGCAGATCAGAGAGCCTGCCAACCCTAGCTTAAAGTAATCCATCTAATAAAATGGTGTCTGTTCAGGTGACATTCTGATCCCCTTGAACTGCAGCCTTATTTTGGCATAGTGGCAAATGAATATTGTCAATGGGAAAAGTCTGTGTTTCTCATCTGTGTTTCCATACACCTACATACTTAAATAATACCATTTCCCCCATTTTACAGCAATAAACTCCTAACTGTTCTTAATCCATTCTCCCAACACCTATACTGGGGTCTTGTTAAAATGAAAATTCAAGCTTCTTCTAGCTTAATGTCTTTGACTGGATCCCCAGGAACTTCAGAGCTCCTTAGTATGCCATGCAACCATCTGGTCTTTTCAGCAACTGACCACCGTATCCTCACACAAACATGTGCTCATAACTACATACTGCCAGGAGTACCCCAGGCTCCCTCACACTTTTCCAATATCGTGCATGCTGTTTCTTCTAGAATGTCCTCCACTTGTGTTCTGTCTTGCTGCCTTATTCTCATCATTAAGGAATAATCCCATCATGAGCATTTCTAGATAGGCTTCCCCAAACTCTTCCCTCTGCTGTGAGGTTCCCTGGGCTCTCACTACCCAAGATCCTTAAGTTTTTCTTTTATAAATGCTGCTCTAACTATTCCTAGGAGTAAACTCAAGGGCAGGACCTATGTCTTACTCCTTAGTGCTCAGGGGCTCAGTAAACATCTATTAAGTGTAATAGATATATTACCCTTCATATATATATATATATATATATATATATATATATATATATATATACTGCTAATAGGATAGAGAAGGAAAGGAAGAGTCAGCCTTTTTCATGGTATCTCAGGTAGGTAGGATATGACTGTTCATGTGTTGTAGTTGTATTCAGTGCCTGGATTTGTGACTCTTAGAGTTTAATTATCTGCCATATTAAATGGGATGGTGTCTTTGATGTTAGTGTATTCTTTACCTCAGGGAAAATGCTGTGAGGCTTGAAAGATAGTTCTACAGAGAGAGTACAATGTATATTTAAATGAGTAAAAAAATGATCCTTTTGTGATTTGGCAAGGCCTAGAGCCTTGGTGGGAGCTGGATCCTCTCTGTTTTACAGGGTTTTTAACAGATGGCATGGGCAGGAGAAGCAACTGTGCAGAGGCTAAAGAGAAAGACTTTCAGTCATGTGGTCACTTGTTACCTGTCTCCAGACAAACCTGTCTTGATGTGAGATGACGATGAGTACTTGGTTATGAGGGTTCTTCCCAGCTTTTACCTGGAAGAGATGTGACCCCATTCCAAACATTCTGGGAGCACTTTGGAGAGGAAGAAGTGTCTGTCAGGGGTAACCCTGTCCCCCTGTGTGCTTTGCCTGATGCACTTCGTCTTCCATTGCTCTAAGAACATGTCCTCCTGACTTCTCCCTACAAGGGCTCAGAGAACTCATCCTGTCCAATCATTTTGCTGTCACTGTGTTTTTCTCTTATAGCCTTAACCTTCCTAAAAGTATTCATTCAATCAATCAACATTGATGGAGAAGTAACTATATGAAGAAGACAGGCATGACTGCCTGCTCTCTGGAGGGGGTTAGTCATGGCTTGGCAGAGGGGGTTAGTCACAGCTTGGCGGAGGGGGTTAGTCGTGGCTTGATGGAGGGGGTTAGTCATGGCTTGGTGGAGGGGGTTAGTCATGGCTTGGCAGAGGGGGTTAGTCATGGCTTGGTGGAGGGGGTTAGTCATGGCTTGGTGGAGGGGGTTAGTCGTGGCTTGGCGGAGGGGGTTAATCGTGGCTTGGTTGCACCATTTTGTGGATGTACCAAAGTGACTTCCGGGAAGTCACAAGGAGTTTGTCCAGATGTCCTCCTTGGCCTCTGGACCACTCTCCCCACTTCTCCATCCTTCTTCACTCCGCCCCCGCCCCAGATACTGATGGACATGAACTACATCAGTGATGGCTCCCCTGCCCTCTGGCTTCTGGTAGGGTTCACCCAGTGGACATGAGAAGAGAACAGAGAAGGAAGCCGAGGTTGCCCTTCCCAAGCTCCCTCACTGTAAGTCTCAGGCTCGCTGCACCCCTGGCCCCATACAGATCCTCACCCAGAGATGTGCCCTCCACACCTTTAGCTGTCTCGGTTCTGCCATCACTTCTTTCTTACTTCAGAGGGGCAGCAGCTTTGAGAATCTGTTACCCTTGGGCTTTCTTGTCCTCCCTTGATAAATCTTCAAATTACCTTAATTTGAGTTAGCCAAGTTTTCCAAATGAAATGTCAACTGTATATTTGGAACTCAGGCAAGACTTTCCTGGAAAGCTGAAGGATAAAGAGAGCACGAACCAGGCCATTGTGAGAAAAGAGACTAAGGATGCGGCTCTCCCTCTGAAGTCTGAGGGCAATTCACTCATGGCAAAGTGGGAGAGGCATAAAAATATTCTAAGAGGTCAGGCACGGAGGAGCACACCTTTAATCCAAGGCAGAGGCAGGTATGGTGAAGCACACTTTTAATCCCAGGCAGAGGCAGATATGGTAGAGGACACCTTTAATCCCAGGCAGAGTTAGATGGATTTCTGTGAGATCTAGGCCAGCTTGATCTACATAAAAAGAGTTCCAGGCCAGCTGGAGCTACAGAGAGACCCTGTCTCAAGATGATCAAAAAGCAAAGTGCGTGTGTGTGTGTGTGTGTGTGTGTGTGTGTGTGTCTGTGTGTCTGTGTGTCTGTATGTGTCTGTGTCTGTGTAATTGGACAAACAATAAGCAGCAGACCGTGTAGGCATTTGATTTGGGGTTTTTCCCAAAGGAGAATCCTGGAACGCATACTCCAGGTTGAATTTAGGAAGTCCAGATCAGCTAGGGAAGAATAGGGAAGAGAAGCTAAAAGATAGAAAAAGATGGTGACAAGGGAAGGAGCTAGATGACCATGCTCGCGTACGAAGGCTTGGACTCAGTGAATGAAGCCCTAGGTATTTGTAGCACATCTGCCCATGGAAAATCTATCAAGACCTCAGACTCTCCATGTGAAAAGTCAAACTAATATTACCTCACGGCTCCCTGTCTCCCAGTTCATTAAGTGGTCTCTATTATTATATCCTCCCCGGAATCCAGGTTTTGAGCTCCCTCATCCTCTCTTTAAACCAGCATCCTAATATGACTGGAAACGTAATCTTCAGTGGGTCTGAGTTTCACTTCTTAGCCTCCATCTTCATTGTGGGACTGTCTCCTTTTCAGATCAAGTTTGAGATGTTTCAGAAAAGTAATGCGATATGTCCAATCAGGTCACGTATCCACTCTGGGCCAATCAACTGATCAGTTAAGTTCATGGACTCAGAAATTTGGCAACTCCCATGGCTGTTCCGAGGAGGAAGAGGAGGACGAGGAGGAGGAGGAGGAGGAGGAGGAGGAGGAGGAGGAGGAGGAGGGAGATT
>VZQC01004283.1:7163436-7256680 GCA_009823505.1 Rhizomys pruinosus | reverse complement strand
GAATGTACTGTCTGTATGCAAGTTTGTGCACCCGTGTCGTGCAATGCCGCGGAGGTCAGAAGAGGGTGTCGGATTCCCCTGGAACTGGAGTTCTCCTGGAATTGGAGTTTCAGACGGTTCTCGGCCGCCATGTGGGTGCTGGGGATTGAACCCAGGTCCTCTGCAAGAGCGGTCGGCGCTCTTAACCGCTAGGCCATCTCTCCAGCCCCCAATGGCATTTTTATACACCATTGTAATGAACTTCCTGAAAAAAATAATTTAAAAGGCTACATTAACAGTAACTCTAACTAAATATTTTGGAATAAATTTAAGCAAGTAAGTAAAAAAAATTCTAAACTGAAAATTATAGATGGCTGCATAATAAGAAACAGTACCAGGGAGGAGAAACTTTCCTTTGAGTCATTGGCCAGGGTCATCCAAGAGACTTCCAAAATTACACAGGCTATTGCTACAGCCCTTGATGGCCTCCCAGAGCCTGAAGGTAAGACCCTATTGCTGAAGACAGGTCCTAGTTGTAGACCGGATCTTGAGCAGTAGAACTGGATCTGACCTGGAAGCCACCTCCCCTGAAGGCTAGCTCTCATAGTTTTGGACAGCACTATGCAAAGAGCCTCAAGACCAAATAGCCATGTCAGTGACCAGCACAGCATAGGACATCAGTCCAATAGTGGCACTTCTATCTTGGGGGAAATCAGTGGCTAATGAATTGAACCTAAAGCCCACTCAGTGGAAGGAAACTCATGTGTGGTATTGTTAACATGGCCAAATGCACACAAGTAGAGAGGTCATAGATTTTAGACAACTCCCCAAGGTTGACGTATCCCTAAGGCTAAGGTAACATTTTACTAAATGCAAAAGAACTATCCTTATATTTACAGACAAATATCCCAGACACGACTCAGAAAAGAAGCTTCTATTGCACCAGATGAGAACAGTACAGAGTCTCACAACTGGACACACACAGACATGGTCTGTGGATGGCTCATGCCTCGGCAACACATCTACAATGCAACTTCTACACATAAACCCCAAGCATCATAGAACAAGGACCCAAGAAGACATTAACTACCTCTTATTAAGGAAGCTCCTCCAGGAGATTCCAGGAGACCAGGAACCCAAAAGGGCCTGAATGGCCAAATAGTGAAGATTAGGAGTCTACAGAGTATTGTTCCATGGACAGGCTGCCTATATTCAGCTTCACCACCCAGGGCTCAGGGAACATTGGGGAAGAGGGAGTGGAAAGACTGTAAGAGCCAGGGAAGGAGTGCAAGACCATATGGAAATGAATCCTACAAGCTCCTGGGACCCAGTTCATATGAACCTACAGCATTGGCATCAGCATGCTCAAGACCCATGCAAGCTCAGCTGGACAAAAACTCAGCACAGAACTGTAGAAATGGGAAGCAGAGCCCAACCTTGGCTGAGGAAATATTGGCAGCAGATGGCAGTCAGGTGCGGAAGACCTGGCCTTCTTTAGAAAAGAAACTCCAGATAGGATAACTAGAGCTCAGGGGAGGAGCGGGCACTGAGTAATTTGGTGCAATGGACTCTAGCAGGAATGGTGGAAGGTGTGAACCCCAGTGGGGGGTGCAAGAGGGTGCCAAGGGAGATGCGGATGTAAAAGCAATTAAGACTGACTGAAAAGCTGGGCGTGGTGGCACACGCCTTTAATCCTAGCACTCAGGAGGCAAAGGTAGGCGATCTCTGTGAGTTCAAGGCTAGCCTGGTCTACAGAGTGAGTTCCAGGCCAGCTGGGACTACAGTGAGACCCTGTCTAAAAAAAGACCAAAAATTTTTTTAAAAGACTGACTCAAAATTTATGAATGAAACACATAAAAATTTCTCAATTTAAAAATGTTAAAAAAATAAACTATTGATGGAAGAAATTATGAGACATAAATATAAAAAAAGGATATGTCATGTACCTGGAGTAGAAGAATCAACATTGTTAAAATTATCATACTACCCAAGGCAATCTATAGATTCAGTTCCCATCCAAATATCAACGTCTTTTTTTTTTTGAGAGAAAGGGGAGAGAGAGAGAGAGAGAGAGAGAGAGAGAGAGAGAGAGAGAGAAGGGGAAGAAGAAGAATGAGGAGGAGGAGGAAAAGAAGGAGGAGGAGGAAGAGGAGGAGGAGGAAGAAGAAAAAAGAAGAAACCACAATATGGGAAGTATCACAATGTCTGAACAAAACATACTACAAAGCTACAGCACCTAAATCACCTTGGCATTAAGATAAAAGCAAGAGGAACAGATCAATGACACAAAACAAAAGACCCAGAAAATTCAACCACATTCATATGGCTGACTCCTTTTGTCAAAAGTGTCTATACAGTGCAGAAAAGACAATCTCGGGGCTGGAGAGATGGCTCAGCAGTTAAGAGCACCAACTGCTCTTGCAGAGGACCTGGGTTTGATTCCCAGCAGCCACATGGCAGCTAAGAACCATCTTTAAGCCAGGTGTGGTAGTGCACGCCTTTAATCCTAGCACTTGGGGGGCAGAGGCAGGCAGAGCTCTGTGAGTTCAAGGCCAGCCTGGTCTACCGATTGAGATCCAGGCCAGCTGGGGCTATAGGGAGACCCTGTCTCAATAAATAAATAAATAAATAAATAAATAAATAAATAAATAAATATCAAACCAAGTTGCCCTCTTAAAAAAGAAAGACTATCTCTTCAATAAATGCTACTAGCAAAATTGTATTCGCATCTGTAGAAAAATGAAGATGGATCCCTACCTCTCACCATGCACAAAACACTTCAAAATGTATCAAACCATGAAATGTTAAACCTGAAACCATGAAATAACTACAAGAAAATGTAGAAGAAACACTTCAAGGGATGAAGACAACAGATCTTTAGACAAGACCCCAAAGCACAGAAAACAACAGCACTAAGAAGCTTTTGCACAGCAAAGCAAATGATCAGCAGCCTTACAAGGCAACCCATAGAATGCAAGAAAACATCTGCCCACTACTCATCTGACAAAGGATTTACATCCATATGTGTAAGAAATTCAAACAGCTAAACAGGGCGGGGCCAAGTACATAGGAAATGCTTGGTCTTGCATAGGCTGATAGAATACCACAAAGAGCCCAGAAATAAACTCACATGGCTGCAGCCGTCTGATTTTCAAAAACTGCCAAAATCATGGGAGAAAAGATAATAACAGATCCCACATGTGGAGGAGCCAAATGGAACCCTGCTCTCCCCCCATGCCCAAGCCAGTTCCCTCCCTCATGGGCCCACACACCTCCTTGAGGAGCTATTGATAGTTACTGGTTGCTGGGGAAGAGTCATTTTCATCAGAGGTACAGCCTCAGATGAGTTGTGCATGCCCCAGTAAATAACCTCCCAGCCATACCCTACAAGCAGCCCTACTAAAACTCAAAACAGGGCTGGAGAGATGGCCTAGTGCTTAAGAGCACCGACTGCTCTTACAGAGGACCCGACAGAGGACCTGGGTTCGATCCCCAGCACCCACATGGCAGCTGAGAACTGTCTTTAACTCCAGTTCCAGGGGAATCCAACACCCTAAAAAAATAAATAAAATAAAAAAATAAAACTCAAAAAAATGAGCATAAAAGAGAGACCTCTTAAGAAGAGGGGGTTCAAGCAAGCAGACGGGGATAACAAGGGCTGATAGAGATGAAAATGGTCAAAACATATTATGTACATGTATGAAGTCATCAAAGAATAACTTTAAAAAGTATCATTTTCTTTTGGAAAAAAAAAAAAAGAATTCAAAATGGATCAAAGACCATAAGATCCAGAACTCTGAAACTACTAGGAGGAAACACTAAAAGATACAGGCACAGGCAAGAACTACCTGAAAGGAACATCAAGAGGCCAGGAAATAATAACACAAATTGACAAATGAGACTGCATCCAATTAAAAGAACAACTGACAGAGTAAGAGACAGCCTATCAATGGGAACAAGTCTTTGACAACTATACGTGTGGCAGGGAACTTATATCTCTAAAACATATACATAACTCAGAAACTTAAAACACACATAAAATCCCACAAATAATCAAGAATAGATGACCAAATGAATTAAATAGTCCTTAAAAGAAGTACAAATGGTCAATAAATATCTATTCGAAAAATGTCCAGATACTTAGCTATTAGAGAAATGTAAACCAAACCTGCATTGGGATCACATCTCACCACAGTCAGAATGACTTTTAAGAAAACAAACATGCAAAATCTTGTCTGGGATTCAGAGGAGTTGAGGAAAGGAGGCGGGTGGAAAAGCAAGGACTCTTACACATTGTTGTTAAAATGTAAATTAGTGCAACCGATAGAGAAATCAGTAAGGAGGTTCTTCAAAAAGCTTGAACAATCCTATCACTCTTTTGTACCACTCCTCAGTATATACCCAAATGAATGTAAGTCAGCATACAGCTGAGATGCCTGCACATCCATGTTTGTTGTGACACTATTCACAAGAGCCATGTTACAGAATTAGCCTAAATGTCTATCAACAAATGAATGGATATGTAAAATAAGACATAGATAGGCAATGGAATTTTATTCATGGAGAAAAATGAAATTATATCATTGAAAGAAACTTGAAGATCATCTTAAGCAAAATTTGCCAGACTCGAAGAGACAAATACCCCATGTTTCCTCTCAAATGAAAAACCTAGAACATGAAAACACACATACACACATATGACATGAAAATAGAGGGGTTATTTGGAAAGCAGCTTTGCAGACTGGAGAGGAACAAAACAGTAGCAGAGGTGAGAAGGAGCAAATTGCATGATACCCATGTATGAAGACTTCATCATGAAACCCATTGTTTTATATGAGGAATATGTGCCAAAGTAGTTGGCTTCACTAATCATCAGAGAAATGTTCTTTGATGCACTGTCATCTCGTCCTTGTTAGAATGGCTGTCATCAGAGAGACAAAAATATATGTCAGCAATTGCTTATACCCTGTTATTAGTAAGAATGTGATTTAGTATAGCCACTATGGAAAACAGTATGGAGACTCCTTTCAAAACTAAAAATAAAAGTAATATGATTCAGCCATTTCTTTTCTGGGTGTGTATCCAGAGAAGGTAAATCATGTGAACAAGATACACTCCCATGTTTACTGGAGCCTTGTGCACAACAGCTCAAATATGGAACCAGTTCAAGTGCCCTTCAGTGGATGAGTGAACATTAAAGTGTGATATGTTCAGCCATAACAAGAAGGGGAGATTGTTCAGTTGGTAACTTGTTTGCCTTGCAAGCACAAGGACCTGAGTTTGATCCCCAAAACCCATGTAAAAAAAATGCTGTGCCAGGCTAGGCCTGCCAGGCACACAGCAGATGCCCAGCCCAGACCAGCTGAGCTGCAGGGACCTCACTGTGTCTGTTCTTGCAGAATAGGGAAGAGTGAGGTATACCTCCCAATATATAACCAAAATTGAAAGCCTGAAATCTAGACAAGCCAACACCCTATAAATAAAGAGAAGGAATCAGAGAAAGTGATCCTTCAACACGGTGAAGAGGCATTTGTGATTTGCATCAGAATACAGGCAAAAGGAAACCCACATGCCAAGAGCACAAAGAAAGAACAATATGGGAAAAGCACAGAATAATTCCACACTAAAGTCTTCTGAACCTATGGAGGATTCCCATAATGAGACCTCCCTGGAGGTAGCACAGGACACAGATCATAAAACAATCACAGATATATTCAAATAAATCATGGAACTAAGGGGAAAGAACAATAAACTCAGAAAAGACCTAGAGGGAAATAATGATAATCTTTGGAAAGAACTAAAAGGAGAAAATGACTAACTCCAGAAAGAACTAGAGGGAGAAAATGACAAACTCCCAAAGGGAGTAGAAACACTGAAAAGATCCCATGCTGAAATGAAAAAGGAAACCAACCAGTGAAGCAAGAGATACAAGGAAAGATCGAGAACCTCCAAAAGGAAGTGGAAATAGTAAAGAAAACACAAGACAAAATAAAAAAGGAAATTGAACATTCATCCAGTCAAGAGGAAAGAATGGGAAAAAGCCTCAGAAGTAGAATGGAGGAAGCAGAAAAAAAGAGTATCAGACCTGGAAGATAACACAGAACAACTAAAAAGCTTAAGTAAAAACTATGAAAAATTTTAAAATATACAATGGAACAGCCAAGAAATGTGGGACATTATGAAAAGATCAAGCCTCTGCATCATAGATAGTGGAAGGAAAAGAATCCCAAGAGAATGGTATTGATCAGATCTTCAACAGACTAACAGATGAAAATTTTCCCAAACTAAAAATAGACAAACCCATACAAATACAATAAGCACATAGAACACCAAATAGACAAGACCAGAAAAGAAACTCCCTGCGCCATATCATAGCCAAAATGCTAGACACCCAAAACAAAGACAAAGTCCTAAAAGCCACAAGAGAAAAACAACAAGTTACATATAAGGGAAAACCTATTGGAATTACAGCTGACTTCTCAGTATAAACTATGAAAGCAAGAAGAATGTGGACCAAAGAATTCCTAGTGCTAAACAACTACAAATGCCAACCCAGGTTACTATACCCAGCAAAAATGTTGATTCTAGTTAAAGGAAAGAGAAAAATCTTCCATGACATAAACAAGATGAAAGAATACATGTCTGGAAAACCAAACCTTCAGAGAATACTTGAAGCAATTCAAAGGGCAGAGGAGAGGAGCAGCTATCCCCAGGCACCTTGAAAGGGAAATTATTAAAAGCATAACTGCAAAAGTAGAAACCTAGACCAAAAATGTAAATGGATGATATGGGGAAAGGAAGCAACACTCATCTCTCAGTTATAACCTTAAATATTAATGGACTAAACTCCCCAATCAAAAGGCATAGACTAGGAGAATGGATTAGGGAACAGAATCCATCTATATGCTGTCTACAAGAAACCCATCTCACCTTCAAGGATAGGTGCCAACTGAAAGTGAAAGGATGGAAAAAATATTCCAAGCAAATGGTACCAAAAAGAAAGCAGGAGTTGCTATTTTAATATCAGACAAAATACACTTCAAAGTAGAAGCAATCAGAAGAAACAAAGAGGGCCATTACATCCTCATTAAAGGGAAAATTAACTATGAAGACTTCACAATCATGAATATAAATGCACCAAACTCCAGTGCACCAATATTTATAAATACAATGCTACAGGACCTCAAGGCACAGATTAACCCCAGCACACTCATAGTAGGGGACTTCAATACCCCACTGAGCCCCTTGGACAGATCAACTGGACAAAGAATAAACAGAGAGACATCTGAACTGAACAATACAATAGAGCAAATGGACCTCACAGACATCTACAGAATATTCCACCCAAGCACCAGAGAATACACTTTCTACTCAGCAACCCATGGAACATTCTCCAAAATTTACCATATACTGGGACACAGAAAAAAAAACTCAACAAATACAAAAAAAATTGAAATAATTTCATGCATTCTGTCAGACCACAATGCAATAAAGCTCAATATCAGCCAGGCATGGTGGCGCACACCTTTAATCCTAACACTTGGGAGGCAGAGGCAGGCGGATCTTTGTGAGTTCAAGGCCAGCCTGGTCTACAGAGTGAGTTCCAGGACAGCTGGGGCTACAGGGAGACCCTGTCTCGAAAAGAACAAAAATAAATAAATAATAAATAAATAAAGCTCAATATCAACACCAGGATAAGCCCTACTACCTACACGAACACATGGAGACTAAACAACACACTCCTAAACAATGAATGGGTAAAGGAAGAAATAAAGAAAGAAATAAAAGCATTCCTGGAACTAAATGACAGTGACAGTACAACACAACAAAACCTATGAGACACCTTAAAAGCAATCCTAAGAGGGAAGTTTCTAGTTCTGGGTGCCTACATTAAAAAAAAAAAAAACAGAAAGGACACAAATAAATGAGTTAACTCTGCAGCTAAAAACACTCAAAAGACAACAACAAATGAACCCTAAACACAACAGACAGGAAGAAATGACAAAAATCGGAACAGAAATCAATGAAATAGAAACAAAGAAAACAATACAAAAAAAAATCAATGAATCCAAAAATTGGTTCTTTGAGAGAATAAACAAGATAGACAGACCTCTAGCCCAGTTAACCAAAAGAAAGAAAAAGCAATTCCAAATCAATAGAATTAGTCATGAAAGGGGAAACATCACAACAGACAATGAAAAGGTCCAGGCAATCATACGGGAAATACTTCAAAAATCTGTATTCTACTAAATTTGAAAACCTAAGCAAAATGGATGAATATTTGAAATCCTGGGAGTCACCAAAGCTAAACCAAGAAGAGATTGACAGCTTAAATAAACCCATAATATTTGAGGAAATTAAAGATGTAATTAAAAATCTCCCAACAAATAAAAGCCCTGGTCCAGATAGTTTCATGGCAGAATTCTATAAAACATTTAAAGAGGTCCTACAACCACTGCTACTCAAAATGTTCAGAAGGATACAAATAGAGGGAATTCTCCCAAACTCCTTTGAAGCCAGCATCACTCTACTACCAAAACCAGGCAAAGATACAAGCAAAAAAGAAAGCTATAGACCCACCTCATTAATGAACATAGATGCAAAAATTCTCAACAAAATACTTGCTAAATATATCTGAATTAGCATTCCATTTTCTGGGGTAGGAATTTCCCCCCCTTGGCTGTAAAGCAGGTATGTGTACCCTAAACTGGGAGGGTAACAAGCACATGACAAGGTACCGACAGCACATTCCTAGCAGACAGGAAGAGCAAGATGGAGAGACAGCACAGAACTGCAGTTACTCCTTATCATGGAACTTTCCGCATTCTGATCATCTGCTATGTGCGTGTTTAAATGCTGAGGGAGCGCCTGTGCCTCGGCAAGCGTTCTGCTAGGTGCTAGTTACAGTCAGTAGAGGAGACTATTTCTATCAAGTGATGACAAATCATGTGACTAGCAGCTGCAGTGGCTCCAACTAAAGAGCTCCCAGTTGTTTTACAAATAGGTAAGAAACTCAGCTGGATTTGAGAGGGAGTGTCAGAGATCTTCCCCAAAATATGGTCCCTGAGCCCAAATGTAAAGACTAGGAATGAATTCATCAGACCAATGGAGGAAAATCACCAAGGCCCCATCCTGGGAGAGAGGAAGCTGAGGAGACCAGTGCAGCTGAAGCCCCTGCCACGCAAGGCTGCAAAGATACGGGGGCTACTTAGGGCAAAGCCTCAAAGGTCACAGTAAATTACGGAGTTTCTCCCAAGACTAGCTTCCACACACTGCCAGGCGTTAGGCAGGAGATGGATGCATCGATTACAATTTCAGTTACACTGTGGACAGCACAGAAGCGAAGCCCAGCTATAGAATATGGTGACACTTAAGAGCTGCGGCTACAACAGAGCAAGATAGTTGCCTTCGGTGGTAGAAGTAGAGATGGTGACAGTGGATTTAAGAAGTATCTAGGAGGAAGAATAGCAGAAATCTTTGAAAGAATCTTGAGAATTTTCCATTTCTCAGTTCCTTCCTCAAAAGTAGTCATTGAACCCAGCAGCTGGCCCAAGTCCTGCCCATTGCCTGTTTCTATAAGGCTCATTGGAGCTCTGCTCAGCCTGTTTCTTTTTTTTAATTTATTATCTTTTTTATGTGTATGAGTGTACTGTCTGCATGTAGGTTGGTGCACCCATAGCCTGTTTCTATAAGGCTCATTGGAGCCCTACTCAGCCTGTTTTAAACTTCCTCTTCTGATTTTTTTCCTCACACAACTGCAGACATGAGTAATTGCAAGAGAGATTTGTGGCTCGTGAGGTCTAATGCCTGACTGCCTGATGCTTCTCAGAACAACTTGAGACCTCACCTGCAGGAGACCACCATGATAGAAAGGTTCCTCCCCTGGAGTTCAGAATAGTCACAGTCGATACATGAGAGCAATTCCACCTCTGGAATTGGAAGTAGAGTTTGCTATTCATGTACATTTCCCTAGAAAACTATTTCTACCAGTTTTTAAAAGAATCTAAATTTCCCCCCAAAACTGAGGTATTTCTCAGTCTTTGCTTCAGCTTCTTTTCTTACCATAGAAGACTTTTAAAATCCAGTTTTCTGTCAGCAAATAAGAAGCAATTATTGGCATCAAATAAATTATCATTAAATATTGGATAGACATTGCTACAAATTGCCAAATTCCTCTGTGAAAAATATTTTACTGGGCTGGCTCCTCTGACCCAGAGTTTTATGGTAGCAAATATCTGAGCACTGTAATAGTGTTATATTTTATCCCTCTCAAAATAAGTTCTCCCCCAAACAGCCACATAAAGGTATACAAGATTATGTATTGGCCACCCTGCTGCAGGGAGTCCCTTTAAGGACATTCAAGATAAGCTGATCATCCAGACAGCCGGTGAGCACGGCCCCTGTTCATACTCATCTTCTCTTCACTAGAATGCTCCCTTCATTAAAGCATGAGTGTCCCATGGCAGGAACCAAAAATAATGTCTTCTGGGGCCTGGCTTGTAGGAGTTCACTAAACAGTTGCTATACACAAAGGGATGACTGAGCTCACTTGCTCTCCTGTATATTATGTGGATATATGCATTTATAGGAACATATTAGTAGAATTAAGTGTGTAAAGTTGCCTTAACAGAATTGAAACAACAGACTATGTTTTCAAAAAATCTTTGGGTTTGTGTGTGGGCATGCTCTCGGATTGGTTGTGGGGCATGCACATGCCACTGAGGTGGCATGGAGGTCAGAGGATAACCTCGACTGTTAGCCTCCATCTTCTACCCTGGCGAACACAAGGTCTCTTGTCATTCCCCCGTTGTATGCCAGGCTGGCTGGACCACCTCCCGTCTCACCACAGGAGTGCAGGGATTACAGAGAAGTGCTGCCATGTGTAGGGATCCAAACTCAGATCATCATGCTTGCATGGAAAGCGTCTGACCCATGAAGCCATCTCCCAGCCCATAGCCATGGTCCGAAGTAACTGACGATACTGTCTTTAGTATCCTGTAAATGTCTCCTTCAGCCCTACTCAAATAATGTCCACTGGCTAGCGTGCAGATTGGATGAAAAAAGCAAAACTGGTGTTCCTTTTGTCTAAGAATGTCAGGTCAATCTGGACCCTGTTAAAATTTACAAGATAGTTTGTATTTTTCCTTTGCACTGCATTTTTAAGTGTATTCATGTATGGTTGGCATTTAAAATGATTCTACGATCTGACTCGAGTAAAACACATTGTCTGGTTAACAGTGGTCTGCATTACACTTGGGGCTAGGAACTTCTTCAAAAGGAGGATGTGTTAGGCCAGGCCTGGTGGTTCATGCCTTTAATACTTGCTCTCAGGAGGCAGAGGCAGGCAGATCTCTGTGAATTCAAGGCCATCCTGGTCTACATAGTGAGTTCCAGAACAGCTGGAACTAAAGGGAGACCCTGTCTCAAAAACACCAAAAAGAAAAAAAAAAAAAAAAAAAGGAAACTCTTGCACATGCTCAGAGAGCAGACCTAACAGGAAAGGATGTTTATCTGCCATAGGAGTTGAGTGAGGCCTTTCCTTTTTTTTTTTTTTCTGGTCTTTTCAAGACAGGGTCTCCCTGTAGCCCCAGCTGTCCTGGAACTCACTTTGTAGACCAGGCTGGCCTTGTACTCACAAAGATCCGCCTGCCTCTGCCTCCTGAGTGCTGGGATTAAAGGCATGCGCCACCACACCCGGCTGTGTGTGAGGCCTTTCTGTACAAAGTGAGAGTCAGCCATTGGTGTAAAGAGATTATACTGAGAGCAGAGCAGAATGTTGATTGCAGGAAAAGACAAGACAAAACAAGAAGAGATTTCAAAACGTGGGTAGCAGGGTAAGAATCTGAAGGAAATGTCTCAGAACTAAACCTTGATAGTCGTGTTATAAAAGAAACTGAGCCAGAATTCCCCATTGATACTGTGTGCTCTGCTTGCATAAGGGATGGTGTGGAGGTTTAAAGGACTTGAGCCAGAGTCAGGACGATGGATTGGCATTAAACAGTGCATAGAGAAGGGTTAGTATCTAGGTACAGCTGCTAGACCATTGACTGCTTATGAACAAATCACCAGAAAAAGGAACGTTTGAAGAAAATGATACCATTAATAGATAAAGCAATCTTTGTAAAAGGGTCGAGTAGGGACAGTGCTCTTCAGTAGCACATACAGAGCACTGGGCCTCATCCCACTGAAAGAAAGAGGAAAAGGAAGAAAATGGTGTGAGCCGGAGCAGCATTTCTCCAGCTGTGTTGTGTAGTCCCAAAAGCCGTGGCAGTTCTGAGGCATAAATGGGACAATGCTACATCCCCTGTCCTTGCAGGAGTGTCCTGGTGGGATATGGAACGTCTTACAAGGAAAAGTCCTCATTGATTTTGTTTAGTCCAATGTTTTCCATATTTTTCTTAACATGTGAACCTCTTAAAATTATAGTTTATAAAACTAAACAGGGGCTGGAGAGATGGCTCAGCGGTTAAGAGCACCCACTACTCTTGCAGAGGATCTAGGTTTAATTCCCAGCACCCACATGGCAGCAAAGAACCATCTTTGACTCCTGTTCCAGGGGAAATCCAACACCCTCTTCTGACCTCCACAGCATTGCACTACATGGGTGCATCTACTTACATGCAGACAGTACACTCATATACATTAAAAAAATTTTTTTAAACTAAACAAGTTACTTTGATTAAAGTTTTTATTGCATGAAATTTTCTAAATCTATGTTAAAATACTGTGAATTGTTATTAGAACTCTAATCATTGAAAGGTTAAAATTAGATTCTTACCTTACACCAGAATAATCATATACCATATGTTGAAATAAACTCCAAATGGATCACAAATCTAAATATAAAAAATGAAGCCAGGGGGCTGGGAGATGGCTCAGCAGTTAAGAGCACTGGCTGTTCTTGCAGAGGACTCTAGTTTAGTTCCCAGCACCCACATAATGGCTCACAACCATAACTGCAGATCCAGGGAATCCAACACCCTCTTCTGGCAGCCATGGGCATTGTGTGCATTTGGTATACTTACATACATGTAGGCAAAACAAAACACATTAAAAAATTAATTTACGGGGCTGGAGAGATGGATCTTTTGCAGAGGATCCAGGTTCGATTCCCAGCACCCACATGACAGCTGAAAATGGTCTTTAAGCCAGGCATGATGGTGCACTTGGGAGGGAGAGGTAGGTGGATCTCTGTGAGTTCAAGGCCAGCCTGGTCTATGGAGTGAGTTCCAGTACAGCTGGAGCTATAGGGAGACTTTGTCTCAAATAAATAAATAAAATTTTTTAAAAATTAATTCACAAAATGAAGCCAGGCAAATAACTGGAAGACAACATAAGTGGACTGCTATAAAATGTGGTTGTAGGGAGAAGCTTTCTGGCTATGACTCCAAATACAGAGGCCATAAAAAATAATGGATGCAGTTGACTGCATAAAAAAATAATCTGTTATATGGCAAAAAATCCTAAACAAAGACAAATGGACAAGTAAGAAGAAGAAAACCATGATGTAAGGCAAAAAAATATATGGATGGATGGGTGGATGGAAGATAGATACATCCATATATACATACATATAATCACATGCATATGTATTATGTCATTATATGTATGTATACTATGTACAGATACATCCATATATACATACATATAACCACATGCATATGTATTGTCATATGTATGTATAATATGTACAGATGCATCCATATATACATACATATAATCACATGCATATGTATTATGTCATATGTATAATATGTAGAGATACACCCATATATACATACATATAATCACATGCATATGTATTGTCATTATATGCATGTATACTATGTACAGATACAGCCATATATACATACATATAACCACATGCATATGTATTATGTCATTATATGTATGTATACTATGTACAGATACAGCCATACATACAAACATATAACCACATGCATATGTATTGTCATATGTATGTATAATATGCACAGATACACCCATATATACATACATATAATCACATGTATATGTATTATATCATTATATGTATGTATACTATGTACAGATACATCCATATATACATACATATAACCACATGCATATGTATTATGTCATTATATTTATATGTAGAGATACACCCATATATACATACATATAACCACATGCATATGTATTATGTCATTATATGTATAATATGCACAGATACATCCATATATACATATAATCACATGCATATGTATTATGTCATTATATGTATAGTATGTAGAGATACGCCCATATATACATACATATAATCACATGCATGTGTATTATGTCATTATATGTTTGTATAATATGTACAGGTACATCCATATATACATATATATAATCACATGCATATGTATTATGTCATTATATGTATGTATACTATGTACAGATACATCCATATATACATACATATAATCACATGCATATCACATGTTTACACACACATAGTTCTTAAGCATATGAAAACTCAATTCCACTTATAATGAGAATAAAAACAAAGCAAAATTGTCTTGTGTCTCAGGTTGGGAAGTATTTGAAAATTTGAAAGGTGTGGTATCTTTACTGCAGGGGATGCATCACAGATCGCTGATCAGAGAGCAGATGGGTGCACTGCAGAGGGGATCTCAATAGCTAACAATACCAATATGCAGTTGCCTTTCATTCCACGAATACCACACCTAGGAATGTTTCTTAAAGACTTCCATGTATATAAAAAGAGATATATCGGGGCTGGAGAGATAGCCTAGCGGTTAAGAGCGCAGACTGCTCTTGCAGAGGGCCCGGGTTCAATCCCCAGCACCCACATGGCGGCCGAGAACCGTCTGAAAGTCTAATTCCAGGAGAACTCCAGTTCCAGGGGAATCTGACACCCTCTTCTGACCTCCGCGGCATTGCACGACACAGGTGCACAAACTTGCATGCAGACAGTACATTCGTACACATACAGAAATAAATAAAATTAATTAAAAAATTAAAAAAAGAGAGATATACCAAAGATTATTCACTGCTGTATTCATTACCGCAGTGGCAAATATTGAAACATGCCCAACTATAAGACAATGGTGAAATGACAGTAAATTCACATGGTGAAGCATTACATGGCCATAAAGAAAACTGAGGAAGCCCTGTAGAAAGTGGCATTGAATGGTTTCCAAGATATAACACAGGCTGAGAGTATAAAACTACAAAGAAGTAACTATTGCATGCTATCTTTGCGAAAGAAGGAATGGGTATTTTTTTGTGTGTATTTGTGCCTTTTTCGAGACAGGGTCTCCCTGTAGCTCCAGCTGTCCTGGAACTCACTCTGCAGACCAGGCTGGCCTTGAACTCACAAAGATCCGCCTGCCTCTGCCTCCCTAGTGCTAGGATTAAAGGCGTGCACCACCACACCCGGCAGGAATGGGTATTTTTAAAAAGGTGTGTAGGAGCCTTTTATAAGATGAAACAGACAGACACTGCCAGAACCAATGAAGATCGGGGGGGCGGGGGGCACCAGAGGGGAATGAGTCCACAGGAGGGAAGCAGGGGATTTGACTCTTACCTGAGCACATCTTTCTATGCATTTTTGATTTTTGAGTTCTTAATGCTTCATGTACTCAATGACAATTTAAAAACTATAAGTCAGGAAGAATGGAAGGAAAAATAAAACCCTAAAAACATAATGCAAACGGAAGCAGATAACTCTTTTGTATGAATAATATAACCATACCGAAGAAGACCAAGGACTAACCCAAGAAAATTGGGGGCCTAATATTTTACTAAAGAAAAAAATAAACTGAAAGTAGAGAACTCTAAAAGAATAGGTTTGTAGTAGGCTGGAACTGTTTTGTTTCTGTTTTCATGGTTTTACGTGATTTATTTAGCATTTTGGAAACAATTTTGGGTGTGTTATCCATAAAATAAGTCAGTTCCCTGAGGATAATGGGGGCCAGGTTCCTGGCTATCTGAAAGGAGTTGCTAATTTGGAAAGATAAAGATGAGTATGAACATATAGCACTGGATTAGTATTATAGGAATCAGTATGGGTTCGTAGTTAGAGATGAGTGACCAGCAAATGGTTCCTGTAAAGACCCAGACAGTGAAAACTTAACCCTGCCGTAGAAACAGCACAACCATGAGGCTCCAGAACGCAAGGACATGGCAGCATCCAGTGAAATTTGAATTGCGTATAATTTTCATGTGTAATGAAACATTCACTCAAAATATAAGTGGTAGAGGGCTGTAGAGGTGGCTCAGCAGTTAAGAGCACCTACCGCTCTTGCAGAGGACCTGGGTTCAATTCCCGGCACCCACATGGCATCTAAGAACCATATTTGACTCCAGTTCCAGGGGAATCCAACACCCTCTTCTGACCTCCGCAACATTGCATGACATTGGGTGCACCAACCTACATGCACACAGTACACTCATACACATAAAAAATAATAAATAAATAAATTTTTTAATAAAATATTTTATATAAGTGGTCAAGGGGCCTAGTGTGGTGGTACATGTTTTCAATCCTAGCAGTCAGAAGCAGAAGCAGCAGAGAAAAGCAGGATATTTCTAGTATATATCTATTTTTATTCTCTATTATACTATATATCATCTATAATCTCTCTATATATATGGTCACATGTTGGTTTAAAAAAAAAAGATAGTGGACTAGACTTGGCTCTTGGGCCATAGTTAACAACCTCTGATTGATTGATCAGTTAGGTTGATTAATAGTAAATATAATGAAATGGTTGAAGAATGTGGGTGAATGATATACACAAATTCTTTGTGTTTCTCATTTCCTCTTTAAATGTGATATTTTTAAGCTGAAAATATAAACCTTATATTGTCCATACATACAGCTGAGAAGGATAACACCAAATCATTGGCCTAACATTCAAACAGTGACACCATTCACATTTCCCACATTCCCTGGACCGAGACTAGGAGCGCCCCCTACTGTTGTGTTGCTGTTGTGTTCCTGGTCAGTAGCAGGGTGTCTTCAGACGAGATGGTTATTTCCTCCTGCTTATCCCTATTTTTCATCGCTCCTAGTGAATAATGAGGTTACCAGGCTGGTAATTTGTACATGACCTCATGATTTTCTATAATACAGGAATTTTCAGTCTGCTGTAATTAAATGGACTAAATAAAAGGTACTTATCAGAAAATGTCCCATTAGCTTGAATGTCTGTGACAAATCCTTTATGATGTCCTTAATGCATTATTATGAAATTCAATTACACAGCATGCACACCTCACTCATCCACCCATCATAGTCTAGGGATAGCTCTAAGCAGTGATTGAAAATATCTTAGAATATTACAAATAGGAATTCAGTAAATTTTTTTTTTGTATTTTTTAGACAGGGTCTCCCTTTAGTCCCAGGATGCCTGGAGCTTGCTCTATAGACCTAGGCTGGCCTTGAACTCACAGAGACCTGCCTGCCTCTGCCTCCCAAGTGCTGGGATTAAAGGCATGCAGCACCATGTCCAGCAGAATTCAGTAATTCTTACATTCAGAAGCTTTTATACTGGAGAAATAAGTGGCTTGCAAACGGGAAAGCTCAGCTGATAATCTAGCACACACTCTACCATCTCTTACTGGTTTAATCCCAGAAAAAGTAAGGCTCCCCCTTGGTTTATCATTGTATGTCAGGCCACAGCATGCACTTCCAGGAACATAACTGATAACAGTAACGTAGCTGAGGTTTACTTGGTGATAACCCTGTTCCCAGATATGTGCCAGATTTTTCCTCTAATTCTGTAAACCAAATTCTGTACAATCACTGCCTCCTTTGGACAGATGAAGCTCAGCAATGCATGATTTTGCCAAGTTCTTTCAGGAACATGGAGTGGAGACTGGCCTTGAGAACTGGTATTCTAAGCTGCCGGTTGGGACTGCTTTCCATTGTAGATGGAAACAGTATAAACATCAGAAATTCAGAAAATATTAAGTCATAAGAATATGCTTCTGTTTAGAAGAAAAGGGCAAACAACAGAGGCTGCTAATATCCATGCAAGAAGTGGAATTCATCCTGGAAAATCCTTGCCATTCCTCTGCCTGGTTCTTTCATCTCAGCAGCTCAGGAGCAAGCTTGGAGATGAGAAACATTTGACTTGTGCCTTCCAAAGAAAGAGTACCCACTTGAATTGTACCCACCCATGTGCCTTGCAGAAGGAACAGGAGACTATGAGAGAAGAGGAGGAATGGAAACAAAGGGGTTTCCACATCAGCTCCAAGACTGACTTCTGTTCCGTCAGCTAGAGACCCATCATCATTCGGGACACAAGTGTGACTATGTCCAGCTTTCTCACCCAAGATCAGAAAGAGCGTCACCTCTGCTGTCTCTCTTATGATTTACTGAAAGAATTTCCTTCTATGAAAAGTAATGTGCTCCAGAGCTGGTGAGACAGCTCCATGGAGAAAGGTGCTTGCCACCAAGCCTGATGACCGAGTTCAGTCCTGAGACCCACGTGGTAGGAGAAAACTCACTCTTGTAAGTTGTCCTCAGACCTCCACACATACACGTAAAACAATGCAAATATACTAAAGCTTAATGGCAATAACTTTTTAGAGAAATGTATATCCATTTATATTAATGTTTTCATCAAACAATAGATTGGCTAAGTGATCAACTCCTTATTAACCATTTTACAGAACTAAATATTAATACCCGGACATCTTATCTCTCTGAAGCATGAAGGAGGATAAAGTGTTTTCTTTGTGGAAACTGCAAAGAATTGACAATCTAAGGGAAACATTCACCATGCGTGGTGTGGAGTCGCAGCCATTGCTAACCCACTTTCTTTTCTTCTCAGGGACTGGTTAAACATGCTGAGTCCACCCATCATCCCGCCCAGTCAACAGCCCATGGACCAGCCTCTGGATTCCTCTGGAAGTTTGAGTGCTCAAGGTGAGAATACAAAAGAAAGCTATGCATTAAAAACAAAAACAAAAACTAGACATTTGCTACAAGTAGAGAAACTTGGTCTTTGTGAGAAGACGTTGCTTTCATTCCTGGTCGTGTAGCTGCACATCACTGGGGTGACTGGGTCCTCACCTTTCAGGGCAAGTTCTTTATTAAACAGACTACAGAGGTGAAATGTCTCTGTTCTGAAGCCTGATCCCAGAGCAAAACATACTTGAAGGCATTACGAGCATGCTTTTGGGTACAAATTGGCCCGCATCTGATTTCCAACTCTATCAAGTTCCACTGTATGGACACTATGAGTTTTAGATGCTACCTTTTTTTTTTTTTTTTTTTTTGGTCTTTTTTGGTCTTTTTGAAACAGGGTCTCCCTTTAGTTGTAGCTGGCCTGGAGCTCGCTCTGTAGACCAGGCTGGCTTTGAACTCAGAGAGATCTGTCTGCCCCTGCCTCCTGAGTGCTGGGATTAAAGGTGTGCACCACCACGCCCAGCTTAGATGCTACCTTTATAAAACCCTACTAATAGCTAATGTGTTCCCTCTGCCCCCACTGCTTTCTGGTAAGAGTCAGTGTGGTGCTAGATCTGAAACACTGAGAACAGTGCCCACGGGACACAGCTACCAGTATTACGATAAAGCAGCCCACGGGGACAGCCATGCACTGTGTGGTGTTTTGATGAACCTCAAACCTATGACACCAGTCCTAAAAGACTGTAATGGAGATGGAAAATTTCTTGTTCCTGATATCCTGTCATCACAGTTCTCATAACTTCATAGAACACATTGCTCACGTGTTTGTGGGTTGGTTGTATAAACAGTCTCGTGCACCGCCACTGGTTAAAGGTAGGACATACATAATTGCATAAAGTATGTGATACATGATAATAACAAACTTACCAGCTCATATACTTTATGGTACTTTTTATCACTGTTTTTACTTTATGTGTATGAAATTTTTGCCTGCATGTATGTAAGTGCACCACATGTGTCTAATTCCCACAAAAGTCAGAAGAGGGTGTCAGATCCCCTAGAACTGGAGTTACAATGGTTGTTAGCCATCCTGAACATGCTGGGAACCAAACCCAGGTCCTCTGCAAGAGCACCAAGTGCTCTTAACCACTGAGCCGTCTCTCCCCTCTTTATTATGTTTACTATAAAACAGCATGCCATGCTACTCCAGGACCAGCCTCATATATCTCCTGTTTACTCCGTCTCTTGGTCACATCAGAAGGCCACATCAAGTGATCCAGCCGTGCCATCCAGCCCCACATAAGTAAATTAGCACACTCTATGACATTTGCACAGCAAAATCACTGGCTTTCCCAGATCATGACCGTTGTTAAAGGCCAGTGCCTGTGCAAGGTTTCCTTAATGCAGAGAAGCAGTCTTCTCACTGAAGCCAGGCAGTGTGAACTCCGATAGGGAGCCAAAACGAAAATGCCCCTGTGTTCCCTTTGTTGGTGGGAGCCACGAAGATAAACCATAGCTTCTGGTTAGGAGCAGGGAACCTGGACATCCAGCCTGGGTGGAAGATGAACACTAAAGTATCTTTGGACTGGGGATGTAGAAGCTCAGACAGGAAAATCGGTAGTTGAAGAACATCCTCTGCTAGTTCCAAGGTAATCTGGGCTACAGGAGATCCTGGCTCAAAGCAAAGAAACCAAAAGAATCTGGTGAAAACCGAGAGGTTGAGATGGCAGGGGGAGAGGAAGCTCAGGTCCATTCAGTGCATAGTTGCAGTGGCAAATATCCTCAAATGAGAATCTCTGAGACAGTTTTCTGGGCTGAATTTTGGAGATGGAAGCACTATAAAGTTTTTTTTTAAGAAAGTAAAACCAATATAAATTGCTCCAACAAAAGTGCCAGATCCTCCCTCCCCTACCACCCACCTGCCCCAGGGAGAAAGTGGAGCAGCCCATTTTTCTTCAGGTATGGAGAATTCAGAGTGAGAGCTCATACATCTGATTTGTACTTTGTGGCTGCCCAAGGGATGGAGATGTCTCTGTGATTTACTGTCTGAAATATATTATGCCCCTCAAATTGGGAATCTTTTTAGAGGTGTACATTTATAATTACTTATGACAGAAAAATAGAATCTTAGCTGTCAGGAGGAGACCTTGCTGTGAGGGAACAAATAATATGTTATGTTAAGTGTCCTAAATAAACCCTGGGAACCTTGAGCAAAGGCATCTAGATATATGTATTAGTGGTAAGTGGCTGGAAGGAGATGTTCAGGTTGCCACTGCAAAGCTCTGTTCTGGCAGGAGAAGCTGTATTATGTTGAAAGTAAACAGAACTTACTTCCACAGAGGACAGACTCACAAATGCAGGGACTTGCAGCAGCAAGCTGGTAGGTATTAAGCAGACCAAGGACACCCCTTCTGCCTATCACCCCCATTTTTTATCAGCTGTCCACTTCTCTTTTCTCATGAGAGAAAATGTTTTTAATACTTAAAACTTAATAATGTTTCCTGTTGTTCATCACCTCCTTTTCTGCTATGCTTGGATGGTCTGTAGTTAATTAATACCATCAAAACTACTGTTTCCTATTTGCTTAATCTCTCCACAATAATAGTGAGATCTTGGCCGGGCGTGGTGGTGCACGCCTTTAATCCTAGCACTTGGGAGGCAGAGGTAGGCGGATCTCTGTGAGTTCAAGGCCAGCCTAGTCTACAGAGTGAGTTCCAGGACAGCTGGGGCTACAGGGAGACCCTGTCTCAAAAAAAAAAAGAATAAAAAAAAAAGAGTAAAAAAAAACAATAGTGAGATCTTAAGCAGCCTAGAACTTGCTGGTACTTCCAGGAACACTGAGATAGGGTTTCCATCCATCCCTCTAAGGTATTTGCCAAATAAAAATAATGGGTCAGGTTTCCCGTTGATATCATCATCTGAAGGAGGAGGGGGTGGGTCTGGTCTTCTGGAACGCTCCTGCGCTTCTGTTACACTGTGCATTCTCTGGCACTTAGTACCAGGTGCTGTGCTACATCATTGAATTTAGCCCTCATGGATAGCATCACTAGGAAGATGCCCTGTATGCTACAGCAGAGGGGACTGAGGCACTGAGTTCTTAAATGACTTGCCTGAGGTCACACCACAACAAACACAAAGCTAGGATTCAAATCCTAGCAGCCTACCCTAGAGCCCAAATATTATATTTTTACACTCCGAGTTTTGAATCAGATAAATAGATTATCTGTTTAAAACATACTCTACAAAACCAGGAACTGGGTCTGGAGAGATGGCTCAGAAGTTAAGAGTCCTCTTGCAGAGGACCCAGGTTCAAGTCCCAGCACCTACATGGCAGCTAATAACCATCCGTAGCTCCAGTTTCAGGCAGAATCTGACGCCCTCTTCTGATTTCCGTGGGCATGACACAGGTGCACTTACATGTAAGCAATATGCTCATAGGCATAAGATAAATAAATAAAGTATTTAAAAAAAAAAAGCAGGAACTGGAAACAGAATTCATTGAGAATTCCTGATCAATCAGAGAAGGAAAAAAGCTCCAGGGATAAATCGCTGCGCTCTGAATGACACGGAGAGAGGAAGACACAGAGCTAGAGACTTGAGACCTCTGACCACTGCGTCAGCCTGGGCCTCCTGCCTTCCCACCTTGGCGTGTTCAAATGGCAAGTAACCCCAGTTGATGCAGTCAAAGGCAAGGCCAAGGGCTGAGATCACTGGCCATGCGCCACTCTCCCACCTGCTGTGTATCATACTCCCCCCCACATTCTAATATTTCCTTCAGGTTCTTTTCCCAGTTGGTAATTCTTGACTTGTTTATTTCTTCTTTTTCTTCCCAAGTAGTCAGTTTAAGAGCAGAGACTCCAGCTTGCTCATTCCAAGGCCCAGGTCCCATACAGTGCTGGCATGTATTAGCTGGCTTCTCTAAAGTCACATTAGAGAAAGACAAGAAGAGGGTTGGAGAGATGGCCTAGCGGTTAAGAGCACCGACCGCTCTTGCAGAGGACCCGGGTTCGATCCCCAGCACCCACATGGCGGCCAAGAACCGTCTGAAACTCCAGTTCCAGGAGAACTCCAGTTCCAGGGGAATCCGACACCCTCTTCTGACCTCCGCAGCATTGCACGACATGGGTGCACAAACCTGCATGCAGACAGTACATTGATACACATACAGAAATAAATAAAATTTAAAAAAAGAGAAAGAAAGACAAGAAGAAAGGAAAGGCGGGAAGGTGAGACGTGTTCGTCAGGTGGCCATTTCCTACAGCAACTTTTGAAAAAAGAGTGTCTCACAGATTTGACATCTGAGTTCCTTCCTCATGTCAGTGTACTGTGTATTTGACAGGCTTCTAGAATTCAAACATGAAGGCAGTGGCTTTAACATTCGTTTATAAGTAGTGAAAGCTTCAGTGGAGTGGAAGTGAGTTGCTCTTTCGATGCAAAGTGAAAACTTTCATAGGGAATCCCAATATAAAAAGACAGAAGGGAAGAGCCAGGGCCTCAGAGTTCTACCCTGGGGCTCTGATGACCTAGTTAAAAACTGCTTTAGTTCAGACCTTTGTTTGCTTTAACAGGTAAATGGCTTGCCAAAGGTCAAACGCCCCATCAGAGAGAGGCTTGAGCTTCCTCTACCTCAGCTTCCTTCCCCTGAACAACTTCACTGGTTTGTGTGACTTCTGAAGTCACAGAGAAAAGGGGATTTTTCTGTCTTCAGACTTCTGGGATGAAAATAATAGCTAATATTTGTTGTTTCTTTCTATATATAGGGCCTCCACATGCATCTGGGTTCCCACAGTAACCTACACTTTGTAGGTAGTGTTCCCACGCCCACCTTCCATGTAAAGCAGTGTCCTGGATCTCCTCACCTCCTTCCCAGATGGAGAGCCCAGTATGCGTTGGGGCAGCTGGATGTGGGACCACATTTTAACAGCAGGGATCAGTGTGATGACCTGATCTTTGTATAACTGTAGAAAATTCGCCTGGGCCATACAAAAGGAAGTGCCTGAGTTATATCTGGCGCTCGAGTCCAAGTTCCTGTCGCTCTTTTATTCAGTAGGAGTTTGTGTCCTAGCCAGTTTCTGCACAGCAAGAATGGCTCAAGTGCATAAGCACCATCATCAAGCAAGCCGTGCACTGGGCAGAAACAGCACATTGCTGAGTTCTGCCCTGATCCCTGCCACCTGACTGGAAGGAGAATCTGCTGGCTCTTGAGCGTTCCTCTGGGCTGTAATATGCTCACGGAATATCAATTGCCCAAGCGCCAGTGCCCTTAACGCTTACGAAAAAAGTGTTTTCTCAGAGCCTGTATGAAATGTAAAGTGGGAAGTGAAGATTTCAGAACTTACTCAAGAAAACTACCAAGCTGACCTTTTGAAAATGAGCCGTACTTTGCTGGAAGAATAGTTGTCAATTTGTTTTTGACATTTGTTCCTTTACAGATATGACCCTTAAATTATTCATGCCTACTAGCTCCAAAATGGAATAATAATCACCTCTCTCTTCAGCCTATAGACCTCTTCTGCAATTCACACAGATTTTGAGTAAGAATGGCATTCCAAAGGGTTTTTGGAGTTGTTAGAGTCTCATAAAAATAACATCCTTGTACCTTCTTTATGGCAGTGTCACATAAGACATCTTTTTATGAACAGCGATTAGTCTCCCATGAGATATAAATAGCCATCAAATGTTTATTTTTTATTCACTATCTAAATGAGTAGTGAAGAATTTCCAGAAGACTCATCATTCCTCTTAGCCAGGCAGACAGAGATAGCCGCCAGGCTGCCTGCTCCCTCTCAATAGAGGAGTTCTTCTGTGGTCGTTCTGTTTACAACTCCATAATTGCTTGTAGTCGAAGAGTTTTGCTTCATTGAGCATCTGTGGTACCCTGGTGCTTAAAGTAGTGTCCGGGAAACAGTAAGCACTGCACGAAGATCTGATGAGAATATGGGTTTGGTACTTTTGGAGGCACAAGGACCGTGGAACAGTTGTGTGGATTTTCACAGGATTTGTTTAAGGCACAGCACAAATCAGAGGTGAGATGTGCACACCTGTGGTCACAGTACCCAGAGGGTGTAAACAGGAAGATCCTGAGTCTGAAGCCAACCTGGGCTACCCAGCAAAACCCTATCTTAAGGAAAACTCAAGCTTACAGAGAGAGAGAGGACCATCCCCACAAAGAGCAATATTGGTGATGTCAGAGTAACAATAGAAGCAGTGTTAGCCCATGATGTCCTCTCCTCCAGCACTGTCCAGGAAGGAGTAATATTATATCCTGCCTGAAAGGGAGGTTGGGGGAGGGAGGATCCTGGTTCCCACGCTCACTGAGTATGAGGGAGGACCTGACAGAGGCCTGCCTGACCATCTGCAGCCTGACTGCACCCTGCAGTACTGCTGCAGATGTTTAGGTCAGTAAGAGCAACAAAAGGGAAATGTCTGCTCTGACGGTTTCTAATTCAATAAGCTCTTTCCTTGAAGCTTTCTGGATTCAGTAGTTCTCTTTGTGTGTGTGTGTGCGCGCGCACGCGCGCGCGTGCGTGCATGCACATGTGTCGTTTGCATGCACGCATGTGTGGATTAGGGTGCACATGTATATGTGCCTATGGTGGCCAGAGGTCTACCGTGCATATCATCCTCAGGAGTTATCCACCTCGTTTTTTGTGGCAGCTTTTTCACTGGCCTGGAGCATGCCACAGGGAGCTGCGGATCTCTGCCCAGCTCTGGGATCACAGCTTCTAGGGATTCAAGCTCAAGGGACTGCAGAGCCATCTGTCGAGTTCTCAACAGTCCTCTTTTAGTCCTCTATTTAGACCCTAGTGCCTACAGCTCAACTTGGAGCTTACAGAAGGATTCATAGTTTTTATCATGTGCTTTTTCAAATACTTTTATTTGATGTATATGAGAGTTTTGCCTCACGTATATAAGTGCACATGTGTGTGCAGTGCCCGCAGAGACCAGAAGAGGGTGTCACATTCCCCTGGAACTGGAGTTAAAGAAGGTTATTAGACAGCTGTGTGGGTACTGGGAATTGAACCCAGGTCCTCTGGAAGAACAGCAAGTGTTCTTAACCACTGAGCCATTTCTCTAGTCCCTCTATGACATTCTTGAAGACATTACCCTTGCCCCTTCTATGGGGCAACCCATTACTCTTTGTTCCCAATTGAAACTTGGGGCTGGGAGATATTTCCTCTTAAGTTCCTGCCAGGGACCAGGCCTAAGTGTTCTTTGTGGATAAAAGAACACAGACATTCTGATCTAGCAACATTTACTCTGTAAAGATGGACTTCATCATGGGGGCGTTCCAAGGGAACTCTGATAGAAATGGAAACATGTTGCTGATAGCCAAGGCTCTCTCTTCCCTGTCTAGAACCACCTCTACCAATACCAGGAATCCAGAATGCCCCTTTGGAGACCCAGCTTCCCTTGCTAGAAAGGGAGTTCACGTTCCCTCAGCCCAGTGCCACAAGGCAGGCTCTTCTGCAGCTCAGGGCTCTGTAGGCTTCCAAACAGTAGCGTGGCTTGGCTAGGGAGCTGCCCTCACGTGTAACAAAATACACTGATAATTATAGTATAGTAGACACACCTGGAGAGAATGTAATTGCAATAGCCCCTAGTTAACCATCCACGTTCCCACAGCAGACCCTTAAAATGGCATCTTCCAAATAAAAGATGGCCACTGGTCTTTACAAAAGCCACTTGTTCCCAGTGCCACCCGATCTATAATCATGATGTGTTCTTTGCCTTCCAAAAGCAGCATAGCTCCTAGTAGAAGAAAGGGTCTTTCCAACATCTTTATTCCACTCTTGGTCTTTCCTCTTCCTCCAGCTTAAAAGTACTTATTTGCTGAAGACCGAAATTCAACAGAGTCTGTCAAGAGTTAATTTTGCCCTGTTCTGGGGCATGTTAATAAAAGACTCTTGTGACAAGGGGTACTCAGCAGAATCTTATCTCAAATCTCATCCTTATTGATTGTCAGGCATACTGCTGTGCATGGTGACCCCTCACTGGTGAATTGCTTAAACAATAGTGTATTAGTATGCACATAAAAATACAGTCAATCATTTCCCAAGATCTATAGAAGAGAAAATGTATTAATGTTTTTAAACAAAAAAATTCTAGCTGGCAGCATCAGAAAATCAAAAACCAAGGAGAGTGTCTGGATTCAGAGATTTTAAGTCTGATAGTGATGCCCTGTCATTTATTTGCATGCTTTAAGCCTTAGCTTGCATGCATAGTTTTTCTATTATCCACAGTTAAAATGCATTAAATATAGATAATTAACATTTCTATTAACTGGCTCTCAAAGGTGAACTGGAGGGGTCATTTACCAAGCCGAACTAACTGAGGGAGGACAGCCAGTACTGTTGCGTCTGGTCAGGCTCTGCTTGATTTTTTTATCTTATTGCTGTTAACCAATTTCAAAGTGGATGAGGCTGAAAGTTTGTAAATAGATTGTTATCTGAAAGGTAATTTTATTTCACTAGAAATGGCTTTATTATGAGGAGAAGAGTAAAAATGTAATTTGGACCCCTGTCCAGATGCTCTGAGCCTGGCAGCAGAAAATGGCTTTATTTGTTAATTTGTCCTTTTGGAGCTTCTATAGCCAGTCTTTAAATAGAGCAATTTAGCATTTGAAGGAAAAACAAACTCTGCACTATCCAAGAATATAATTGAAAATTACCCCATACCCATACAGGATAATTACCTTTCAAAATAGTTCCCAACATTTGACATCATAGTGGTAATTGCTTAATGATATTATAATTTCATTACATAGAGATTCCTATGGCAAAATGATTAAGATGGGGGTTTTGGAAATTAAATTACAATGCAAACAAAACCTTTTATGTAAGTTTAAAGTACTTATTTCAATGTAAAATTATACATAAGCTCACCTAATTTTTGTACAAGTATCATTGTTAGTAGTTTTAAAATACATCCATTTAAAGCTTTGGTACTAAACTCATGAAACCTGTTAGTCGCCATGATTATAATGCATGAAGCTCCCATTCTATAGTCATTCATATTGGAACGAATGCATTTGTACAGCAGTTGCTGCTCTGGCTTGTATGTGTTGCATAGCAAAACCTCTGCTAATGAATCGGATCCACCTTGATCCCTTTGCAGTTGGATGATAAAGACTCACAGCCCATTACAATGGTTATTTTCATCTTGAAAGATTCCTGGCTATTTGTAAAATGTATTGGGTTTTCTAATTTAACAGCACCAGCTTAAAATGTATCCATCTTTTTGTAAAGGACGGGCACAGAATACACTGAACAATTATATGGGATATAATTCTCATATGCTCAAGGTCAGTCTAACCAATGTGTTTGTAAAGAGCGATGATTCAGATCCATTTACCTCAGCAACGTGACTTTCACATTATAAAATTTAGTTTTCCTTTCTGAAACATAAATGATTTTAGGTCTGAGGACTTTTATTCAAAGATGAATCCATCCTAGTGTCCTATATACCAGTTGGGAGCTTTTGATTCTATTCAAATCGGCTCTTCCTTTTTTCTCTTGGTAGTAAAAACATCAAGCAGCTACACAGTAAGTGGCCTGTAAATGAACATGCATGTCTCTCTCCTGCCCAACACAGACAGCCTGTTTTCCATGACGACAGTCATAACACTTATTAAGTATACCCTGTGTGATGAACGTTACTTCAAGTCTCCACAGGAGCCGTGGCAGCTACTGTGAATATCCCAACCTGTAGGCAGAAAGTAGACTCAGCAGTGAACTTCCCCCAATGTCTCCCAGCTTCCGTGAGGTAGAAATGGGGTGTGGATCCCTCTCCCTGACTCCATCACCTAAATATCTTACTGCCTGCCTCTACAAAGTCTTTCCTTCATACATAAAGCTGTATTGATAGTTTTGAGTTATTGAAAATGTGTAGCTTGTAGTTCATGATTTATTACTGTAGATTTATACTATAAATGGTAGTAATAACCATCATTTATTGAGCAGCTACCCTGCACACTGTGATATGCATATTATCACATCTAACTGTACCCTCCACAAAACCCTGTGGCATAAACATTGTGGTTACTGGTTCATAAACAAGGAAATCAAGATACAGAGAAGCAGATGAGGCTGCATCTGGTCAGCACTCAGCGTTCCTGTCCCCGGGGACGCTCCATCTGTGGACCGACCGTGGATGATTTCAGCCCTTCTTCAGTTGGTCTTCAGCAGCTGCTTTCGTTCCGTGTTGTTAGGTCACACCCCTTGGAAAGCACCTTTCAGCCCTTCCACATGAAGGAAAGAGGATGGAAGCAGGGCCTCCCAGACTGTTCTTAAAGCAACCAAAGAAATAAAGGGAAGGCAGCCTTTCTTCTTGGACTTCATTGGAAATTGTGTAAGGTGCCCAGCCTGGCTACCACCGTTCATCCAATGTGGTTGATGGCAAAGTCCTGTCACATTTCAGGGCAATAAATCCCAGTAGTCCAAGCTTGTCAAAGAGCCGTCATTGGATCTGGTCCCCTGTGCCACACAGGTTCATCTATAAAATCCTGTACATGCCCTGCCCCGGACCCCTTCACACTCCCTAGAGGACGTTTCCACTACAGGTCAGTTATAGCACTGAGAGAACTCTGCCTTGTGCAGAACCAGAGCCTTCCCTGTAGCTCTCCTGCTCGTCCTGGAATCCCAACAAATCTAAACCACTCATCCCTATGCCTCCCCGTATCCCTGAAGCAGGAAGGGCTGCTGTCCTTGTCACAAAGATGGCTGCTCCCCTACTGAGCTTGCTCCCCCAAGCCTCCCACACGGACTCCAATATTCTCCAGTAGTTTTTGAAGTACAAGAAATCAAATTTCTTTTGCTTCCAAATTGATGTTCGAAAATGTAGGACACCTTTACATTTTTCTACTCTTTCCCATGTTTAAATTCCCAATTAAATGTGTGATACCACCCCTTCACAAAAATATCAAGCATGGTGTTAAAAGATAAATTTAGGCATATTACAATTTTGAAGAGTTTATTTGAGCAGACAAGAACTCATGTGTTGTGGGGCTGGAGAGATGGCTCCAGGATTAAGAGTACCAGAGGACCCTGGTTTGAATCTCAGCCGCCACATGGCAGCTAACGACCATTTATAACTCCAGTTCCAGGGAATTCAACAACTAATTTTGACTCCTCAGGCATTGCACTTGCATGACCTGGGTGCACTTACACATCTGCAGGCAATATACTCATACACATAAAAAATATAAATAAATAAAATATTTTTTAAAAAAACCCTCATGCATTGGGTCACCACCAATCTGCAAGTGATTCAGCGCAACTGAAAAGAAGGGAAGGAGGAAAGCTTTATCACGTGTATGTGAAAGTGGCACCAAGAAGCTCCTTCTTCCACCAAGAAGGCTGAAGTGGAAGTTTCAAAGTTAGTTTTGAAGTTTCCGATCACTGGGCTTATGTCCTGATTTACTGTTTACACTGAGTTGGGCCTCGGGTTTGTTTCTTAGGAAGGAACACAGGCTAGAGCCAGCTCATATCAGTAACCTGACAACTCACTGTTTTTCACAAGGAACACTGTGCTTAAGTCTGGAACTTGACTTTGTCCTCGGCTCTGCCTCTGACTCACCAGGCAACCTCAGATGAACTGATTCTCGATGCAGGCCTTGGCTTCCTCGTCTGCAGGACGGGTGCCCTGATGGCTAATACCTAGTCTACTGTGTCAAGCATGTCTAAGGAGCTCCTGCTAGAGAAAGTGCTTCCTTATCCATTAGAGCTCATCCAATGAAATGCCAGCAGGCAGGGCAGAGGAAATCATTCCTCTTCACCCTGGTTTTTAAGGACCATTGGTGCGGAATTCAACTGACAAGAGTCAAGTGACAACACATTTCAGTGCACACGACCTAAGAGCAGGATCTGTCCTTATCTCCTTATGTGCCCGGCACCTACCTAGTTCAGGGTCTGGCTCTGGGAAGGATGGTCTCAAATGTGTTGAATGGTTGCAAGGATGGAGCAGTGGTGTGGTTTCAAAGTCCCATGCATCAGCTGAGCAAATGTCCTTTTATCTAACTCCAGTTCGCCAGTGTCCTGATGGTGAGGTCACCAATCTGCTCTGATTTTGGCTGGGTAAAATGAGATCCTCCCTCCACCACCTGCCCATATAATGGGAAGTAATATTAAGATCATGGACTTTTATTTATGCCTTCAGAGTACAGATTTTGAGAAAAAGAAGTTTTGGGGGTTAAGGAGATATCTCAGTCAATAAAGTGCTTCCCTTACAAACATGAAGAGTTTAGTGAAAATCCCCAGCACCCACATCGAAAGCCAGGCCTGGCAGTGCATACCTGTAATCTCAGCGCTGGTGTGATGGAAACAGGCGATGTCTAGAGCTCACAGATCTGAACCATCCCTGATCCTCACCACCATACACATTTACACACAGAAACAGGTACACACACACACTTCACACACACACACTCTCCTCTCTCACACACACACTCTACACACACACACACACATACACACACACACACACACACACACACACACACACACTGAGTTTTTGCAGAGCCTCTGTCACTTGAAGATGTGTTTCTCATGCCCACTGCCCTCTCAAAGCCAACCTTAAGGTCACAGTTGACAGACTTTGTCTTCAGTCCTTAATGGGCTGAGCTACTGAAGAGAGGAATGCCCCAGCCCCCCCCCACCAAGCCTGACCTCATTCTTGCTGGCCCAGAAGTCAAGGCACAGACTTTCCGAAGAATACAAGATTCTCTCCCATACATCTAAGCACTTAACCACTGGGCACACAGAGGCACTCAGAAAATGTTCTGGTAAGACATTTTTAATTTCATGCCATTTATTGGAAACTATGCTAATGATTTAGGCAGCGGGTGTTCCCTTCATCTAAGCCATCAAGCCATGTCTATATCCCTGTCACAGAAACTCAGCTGATCAGCTGACGTGTTGTCCGTGTGCTCTGCTTTATGTATCCTACATTTGTAAATAGTGTCAATGATTCAAATAGTATCTGAGTGTATACTTGTTTGGAAGCCTTTTTAGAACAGAATGAATAAAGACTCTGTTTTGACTTGGATCAACAGCACTCTATATTTGGCACAGCTCTGGCCTGTGTGAGAGTTTGGAGCTGTGATAATTAAGTCTTGAATGCCATCCAACTTTCACTGGTCCTAATGCACGTAACTCTTTAGTGTTTTGACCTTGTTCCTTTCTTCTTTTCCTTCCAAGCCGTTCTCTATACCATTTTGTTTCTGTGGGTTTTACTCTTCACAATGGAGCTGGCTCCCCGAGACTTCTCAGTCTTGCCTTGCCTCTGTGGAGTCTAACCGTTTCTGCCTAGCTCTTTCAGCCTAGCATTCACCAGCAGAAAGAAAAATCTCCAGAGAGAAATGGTGATCCTTGTCACCCTTCTCAGTGGTATTTAGGAATTCTGGGCCAGGCCAACAACTAATGTGTCTGTGGTTCCCCTTTCCACAGGAGAAGGAGACCTGAGTGTGGAAGAGGATGAGGAAGTGCTGACTCTGCTGTACGACCCTTGTCTCAACTGCTACTTTGACCCTCAGACTGGGAAATACTACGAGTTGGTCTAGCTTCTGCTGTCAGGGCAGAGAGTGGCCATCCCCATGGGGGCAGCTTGAAGTCCACTGAGGGGACAGCAAGAGTCTGTGCTGGGCAGGCCCAAGGTACCAAAGGAGCGGGAGTAATGACGCTCTGTGTACATAACTTCCAGTGTGAGGAATACCTGCATTCTTTTCATAGATGTGTATGGCTTTGAAATTGTGATGGAATTAATACAGAGACCAGATTTTAGGACTTTGAATCAGTTCTTATTTGTGTATTCTTATCACATAAATATCATTTCATATATTTTATGTAAGCAGATTAAGAATTATTCAAAATCTTTGCAGTGTTAATCTGTAAATGATGGCTTGATACAGTACAATGTATTCTTGTTTAAATGAAACTTTTTATTTTATGGTTCATATTAAAAATAAAGTATGGTGGTCAAAAGACCACATCTTTTTATTTACCCTAGTGTCTTTATCAGCGGACTCCTAGGGGACTTCCTATTCCTTAGACCCTTGGAAAAGGAAACATGAATGGTCAGATTCTATGATCACATTTCATGGGCCTGGGCTTCACTCTTTCTATTTCATTTTAGTTCATCCAGGGTTTGCCAAAGATCACAATGTTGCTAATCACTTAAGCTGCTTAGCATTGTACTTCGCTTTTGCTCTTTTTAATCTTTTACCAATTATCTTTGAATTCTAATAATCTAGCTCCACGATGCCAATTTGACAGGAAGTTGCCATCTGAACACCCACCACACCTCCCTGCTTCTGTGACTTGAGAAACCCGGGGGGCTTTTGTTGTTCTTTAATGTTTGGAGCAACTCTGCCCACATCCCAAAGCAAAACTTGCGTGCTCCCTGCATTCAGGTAGACAGCCTTGAATTGTGTGCCAAGTACATTAATATTGAGCTCAAGGAAGTACTTATTATACTACCAAGCATAGTTTGTTATTTAATAAAAGATTTTTAATAAAGAAGAGTACTGTTGGAAATGAAAAATTATTGGTGTGCAGTTAGATTTAATGGCAGAGCTCTAATTTCATTTAATGTTGCTTGATAAAGGAAATAAGAACTTTTTTCCACAAGCAGATTTGGGCTCCTGTCCAAAGGATCATACATTATTTAAAGCCATGTTTGTATTTGATAAGCTTTTAATCCTATTTTTCTCAGATGATACCTTTGTTATGAATTTCTCTCTAAGATCCTCATGCTTAGAAAATGAAAATGAATAAATGCGGCTTCACAATGCATGCACAATGATAAAAGAGTTGGAGTTGTTTTGTGTTTGGGGGCTTTTGTTAGACAGGGTCTCAATACGTAGGCATAACTGGCCTGAAATTTCACAGAGATCCACTTGTCTATGCCTCCCAAGTGTGGGGTCAACGACATGTGCACCACATCCCGCTAAGTTGGGGTTATCTTAATTGCCATCTTTTTATTTTTTTTTTTTTTTGAGACAGGGTCTCCCTATAGCCCCAGCTGGCCTGGAACTCACTCTGTGGGGCCAGAATGGCCTTGAACTCAGAGATCCGCCTGCCTCTGCCTCCCAAGTGCTAGGATTAAAGACATTCACCACCACACCTGGCTTAAAGAAGGTTCTTAGCCTCCATTTGGGTGATGGGAATCAAACCCGGGACCTCTGCAAGACAGTCAGTGCTCTTAACTGCTGAGCCATCTCTCCAGCCCCAATTGCCATTTAAAGATGGAAATGAGAGTTGGAAGGCCTTCTTCTGTTTTTAAAGAGTCTTGGGAGCATCCACAGAACTGGGGAAGCCAATCAGAAGTTTGTGTTAGTAAAGACTTACATCAAAAACATCATGAGCTCTGTTATGTGGGTTCAGGGAGTAAGGATGCTTCAGGCTTCCAAGCACATTTAAGATGGAAACTCAAGAATTCAAAGACTCCTAAACAACCAAGCTCCAGATCCCTGGAGCCAATTCATGGTCACCAAAATTACACTGCTTCAGATCTCTGCTTAAGGAACAAGAAACTGGTGAAGCAGGAGAATGGGGCAGAGAGTGAAGTCCAGAAAGCCTAATACAATTAATATAAGTTGTCAAAAAGGAAAGTGAGGAGCATCCTCCCAAGCCAGACCCGCGCAACCCAGCTGCCACCACTGGTTGGGTGCAGAGGCACTGCAGGGTGATAGAAGACCTATGGCTTAACATAATACAAAAATGCATAGCCCTGGGTGGAGATTTAAGATGCCAATGGAGGGGCTGGAGGGATGGCCTAGCGACGACCGCTCTTGCAGAGGACCCGGGTTCGATCCCCAGCACCCACATGGCGGCTGAGAACCGTCTGTGACTCCGGTTCCAGGAGAACTCCAGTTCCAGGGGAATCCGAGACCGTCTTCTGACCTCCGCGGCATCGCACGACACGGGTGCGCAGACCTGCATGCAGACAATACATTCATACACATAAAAAAAAAAAAAAAAAAAAGATGCCAATGGAGATATATAATATATAATTCATGAAGTTGTGTGTGGGACTACATGTTACAGGCAAACCAGGGACCAAACAGCCTGTGCTGTGTGCCAAGTGAGCCAGAAAGGCCAATGTAGCTCTCTGTGCAGCAGGCTCTTGAGCTGCTGGGTTCTGTCTGCCCCTGCCTGCTTCCTCCCTTGGAAGTTTAACTGTTCCTAACAAACTGCTGTGCTTCTGTTACAACTGTCTCTCTACTAAATTTCTTATTCAGGGACACAAGAACCTGAAACACCCCCACCCCAAGTTGTTCTCTGGACCCTAGTATCAGCCAATATCACTGGTAAGCCTGGCTTGCCCATAATCCCCAGGACCCACAGGATGAGGATAAGAGAGACCTTAAAGAAGGAAAGGGAGTTAACAGTGAACAGAGGCATGCTAGGCAGCAAATGCCATCTACGACTATCCCAGAAGTCTAGGCAGGTCCTGTCTGCCACTCCTCTGACTCATCCAGCACTCTGGAGTCCCCCCACCTCAATTCCATTGCTCAGGCCAAAGGCCAGAACACTTGGATATTCTACACCTGTACTACAGAAATAGTAGCTTTCAATTTCAATTCAGAAATCCAAGTTGGGATGTCAGTTAGCCAAATTTGAGCCAGTAACCATCAGGACCCTCTTCTATGGCTAAGGTAAGATGTCAGGTAAGAAATTTCCTGTGAGCTGAGATGCCACTTCGAAGGTGGCTACTCCAAGGTTCATTAGCCATGTTATGCATTTGTCTTTTTAAAGTGGGAGCAGTTGGGCAGTAGGTTACAGAGGACTAGTAAAGAAGAAGTGGATATATCTTACACCAAAATCTTTAACCAAAATGGCCTTCTTTTAACCAATTTTCATGGCTGAATATAGTTGTTCACTGGTGTCGTTTTGTTGCCTTTTGAAATCTCCTGGGAACTGAAACCTAGGTGCTGCACCCACAAAATTGATCTAATTGGTCCTAGGTTCAGCATGGACATTGAAAAATGTTAATACAACAACTCTGTGCAGTCAAGACTGAAACCCACAAAAGACTTGATCCAACCTGTCACCACAGTACTTTTGCCTAATGGTATATAGACCTATGGGGATGAGTCCATGTTATCAGTTTGCTTTCAAGGCATGAACTGCTATTTCTCATCAAATATGTACCATTTCTATCTAGAACTGAATACTGCAAATAGATACTGAAAAAATAGATCGGCTCCATATGGATGATAATTTGGTATCAATTTGGGGACTGATTCAATCTCTTGTTTCATGTAACCAGGATGCAACTTACAATGACTTTTAGTCATCAGTCTCTAATTCATGATTGAATCATGGAGCCCAATTAATAGAATTATGAAAAGGCAACTGTCAGCAATTCATGGTCTAGGTCAATGATTTAGTTTCCAGGAAATGATTCATGTTCTCTCTCTCTCTCTCCCCTCCTCCTCCTCCTCCTCCTCCTCCTCCTCCTCCTCCTCCTCCTCCCTCTCTCCCTCTCCCATTAATTTATTTCTTTTTTGCTTTTTAAATTTTATTTTTATTTTATGTTTATTAGTGTATTACTTGTATGTATGTGCACTTGTACGATGCCTTCGGAGATCAGAAGAGGGCATCAGATCCCTTAGAACTGGAGTTACAGACAGTTGCTAGCCACCATGTGGGTGCTGAAAATCGAGCAGCCAGTGCTCTTCACTGCTGAGCCATCTTCTCAGGTCCCATTAATTTATTTTCTACTGAAGGAAAAGACTATTTGTATTCAGTTTGCCAAAACACTTTGCCATATTTGTATCTCTCCATATTTTTAGATGAGCTCCATTTAAATCAGTTTCAATCACATTTTGGGTTTGGTTTTTTTTTTTTTTTCTGAAGTACAAACTAATAAGCAAAAACAGTGTAGTCACAAAGTGTGGATTGCAACAATTAATTAAAAGAACTCATTTTAAAACTGCCCTTTGGCTTTAATTAAAGATCTAACTGCTAAAAGTTTCTGGAAAGTTGTGTTTTAAAAACTGCAATGATACAGTATCAAGCGTGGTTTATTCAGGTTGTATCCCATGACTCTCAATCTTTAATATAATTGCTAGAATAATGAAAATTCAGAATCAGCCCTGCACGTGTGTTTGCATAGCAGAATTTCTATTCATAGATCATTCATTTTGCATTCTAAAAATGTTGGTCAGAGAATTCTTGTCAAGCAAATTCGATTTTCTCTGTTTCTCCCAGTAGACCAGCTGGGACACAATCATCTAATTGGGCCTAGAAAGGATAATCAAAGACCACCTCTTTTAAACTCTGAGTTTACAGTTGAGGAAAAATGAAATTCACATTGGGAAGTTAATTCCCCCAAAGGCTCTCTGTTGCAAAGGGCAGAACAGAATCCATGGTTCTTCACCTCTGAGCCAGATCTTTTCCTATGCTGAGGAATTCCGATGAGGATCCCAAGAACAGATGGAGGTGGACGTCACGGGTCCCACATGGAGCACACTGCCAGCCACTCAGCACCTCCAGTTCTCACTCAGCATCTTCTGGGCAGATTCTTCCCTCAGTTGTCAGCCTTTATCTCTCAAGGACCAACATTGCCCAATGTGCATTCCAAGAAATGGAACTCCAGTTACGTAGGCATAAATGAAGGGAGCATGGAGAAGTGGTGTGTGCCCAAGGTTGGGAAGAACTGAAGAAGTGGGGTGGTCGTTTGTCTTCTAGAACTGTTCCCAGAACTCACACTCTCCACCCCCCCCCATCTCCTCTCTCATTCACCCAGTGTGTAAGCCAGAGGTCAACCTTGGATACAGTCCCTCAGGAGCACTGTCCTCCTTGTTTTATGAGACATATTTTCTCCTCAACCTGGCCCTCACCTGGCAGGCGAGGCTGGCTTGCCAGTGCACCCAAGGCTGCACCCACCTCCCAGTGCTAGGACAGCAAGTGTATACCACCCAGCCTGGCTTTTTTACATGCATTCTGGGAATCAAACTCAGATCCTCATGCTTGTGCAGCAAGCACTTACTGGCAAAGCTATCTCCTAGGCCTCTCCTAATGGCTTTTGTAGAGAACTATGCCCAGGAAATCTCTAAGGGAGACCTAAAATATGTAGCACTTCTCGTATTTGTCCACAGAACAGCTTCTCTGTTGAGTAGCTTGGGACTTTACCCACTCACAGAACCTCCTTTGAGAAGTGCTGTAGATCACTTCTGAACCTGGCCTAGCTTCCACTAGGACTCACAAAAACTCTCTCCAGTTTGCTTGTTGGTATAGTTGGGGGGGGGGGGAGGCAGTGAGGAGGCGGGTCCACGTTCAGTGGTATGACACCTGACTTTTCCTAGGAAGAGTTAAAAATTTTATCTATTCATCCCAGATAGGGAATGTACTGACAGATCCAACTAAAGAATTCCATCTCAGTTCAGTTTGGTGAACTAATGTGTTTATTGGGGTACTTAACAGTTGCATGAGTGACTCTAAAACAGCCATACCACCAGGAAGTCCCCTGAGCAACTAACTGGCAGCCATTCCGTGAGTTGTCCCACCCACAACATCGATGACCCCAAAACAGAGCTGCCGTGTTTCAACTTGCAGGGAGGTGTGCTGTTGGAAAGTACCCTCCCGGCAGCCAACTTTCCTCATGAAGGCTGTGGGAAAGTGAGCCTGCCCTCCTCCACACGGGCTGCTAATGGGCCTGATCTCCTGAAGGTCTCCTGGAGGTGATCACAGTTCTCCTGTAACAGAGTGGGGATTAGGGGTCCAGTGGGCATCAACTGAGAGTCCCGGGTTGTGTTCTGGAATGAGCGAGTAAGCGGAGTTGTGTCGACAGTAGAAGCAGCAGAGATACTTTATTAAGAGAGAAACGTTCTCCCCTATCGTGGAAGTGGAGCTGAGAATGGTCAAGTCTATAGCGCCTGTTCCTGGTGAACTGGGACAGTCGTAGGTTGCTAGTGTGACCTGGCTGCTGCTGTTCACGCTCCATCTTCTGCTTTTCACTCGGGTGACTGGCTTTTCATCTTTTCCCACGGGCTTTCTTCATAGGCTAATCTCAACCTCCCTTCTCCACTTTAATTTCCTGTTACACTCTTTTGTCTGGTCTGGAGGAAGCAGCTACATAACAAGTGGGAGGTGTTGGAATATGCATCGCTATTTGTTTTGTGCAGTACTCAGCTATTTCACAGATTCTTGACCAGGCTCCACCAAGATCACTCTTCAGACTTACTTTCCATTCAAAACAAGGAACACTGAAACCTCAATATTACCAGACCGAGACCTTCATCACCCAAGATGAAGTTTTATTTCTCCCATTTTAAATTATACAAACTTATAACTGTGGGTAACACAGTTAATTTCTAACAAAGGATAAATCTAAGTGAGGTTCATTCATCATGAATACTGCACCTTTATATCTTAATGAATATTTTTGTTCTGGTTTGTGTAGTTTTAATATAATTTAGAATCATATTAAGTCAAAATAATTTGACTTATAAGAATTAAATTGCCAATAAACATGGGCCATAGATAACACTAATTTTTACTGCTGAAATACTCTTCTGTAGTTAATCACCTGTAATTCCATGAAGCATTACCAAAGTGAAGTGTAGGAAACGGTATTGATTGGTTTTCATCAGCCCAACTCATCATTGTCAGTGTTTTTGCTAAACTTGGCAAGATTTAAGCATATAAGCTTTCTCCTAATAGTAATAAGCATTGTCAATACTTTAACCTGTGGATCAGAAGAAATTATCTATAATTTGCTGTGGTGGATACTTCCAAAGGCATTGGGGAAGTGTTGTTCCTGGGACTTTAACTACTGAGAATCATCTGGAACTATTTAGCCTAAGAGATCCAGAAGGGAAATTACTTTCATTAGTTTCTAATATTCCATTCTGAATATAATTTCTATTAATGGAGTGTCTATGATCTATTAAGTAGATCAAGAGATGGTATTGAAATTGCTTTGATTTTGCTTTATCTCTTCCTAAAGCAAGATTATCTTAAAGAAAATCAACAGGGGATCCAAGCCCCCACAAAAGGTAAAGGCTCCTTGCCTCTAAACTGGGATACCTGCAAGAAGAGAGGCCATAAGGCCCTGCTGTCAAAGACCTGACATTAACATGGAAAAGATGTATTGAAACCACACATGCAAGTGTACAGATGGTCTCTGGAATACCAGAGAGTGTTACCAAAGGCCACTATACCAATAAAGCAAATATGGGTCTCCTTGAGTCAAGCAAGACTCCTCCATCAGCACCAGCTACACCTCACCTGCCTGGAAATACTGTGCAGCAGAGGCAGCCATATGCCTGTATATCCCAAATCTAATTGGCTATTGGCTCTCTCCTTGGAGGAATAACCCACGGCTGATGCCACAAGCTTACACCCTCTAATGGTCAGGAGATGTTATAAGCCACAGTAAGACCCTGTCTTATTCAACAGAAAAAAATGTAATTCATGGATTAACATACCATCCAAACATCTGTGTCTATACCAAAGTAACCTACGATAACAATTAGTACTGTTTAAATACCTATATATATATCTAATTGCTTGTGCTTCATTAGTAGGATCGAAAGGTTATTCCTGGACAAACTGTCAGCCCATGAAAGAAAACAGCCAGAATTGACCAGAGTCCTAGACAACAGCTCCAGAGAAAGTAGACAGTTTTGCTTCTCATCCACCTGTGCCCCTTTTCTAAGCCTAGGGAAAAATCTGCAGAAGAGGGGGCGTGGCAGAATGTAAGGGCTGCGATTGGGGTGAATGGTGAAACTACAGCAATATAGCCTGGACACTCATTTGATCAACCTGATTGAACATACAAGTCCGTCCCCCCCGCCCCCCGCTGGATGGTGGGACCAAGGGGCTGTGTGGGTTTGGACACAACTGCTTGCAAATTGGTTTTACTTGAAGGATGCTTGTACTCATAAATTATCACTTACTGCTAAAAAATGGAAAAAAAAACTGAGAGAAAGATGCAGGACAGTTATGGCAGAATGCATGATCTGGGATGGGGGAAGGGAAGGGGAAATATGCCTGAACTGAACTGGAAAATGATGTATGAAATACACAAAGCATCAATAAAAAAAAAATAAAAAATAAAAATAAAAAAAAGAAAATCAAACCAATCTTATTTTTTTCCTTGCACCCTATTAGTCAGCTTTGCATCACTATAATGAAATACCCCATACAAGCTACTTAGTGAAGAAAATATTTGGTTCACACACAATTTTTGGGGGTTTTTTGAGACAGGGTCTCCCAGCAGCAACAACTGGCCTGAACTCACTTTGTAGACCAGGAACTCATAGAGATCCGCCTGCCTCTGCCTCCTGAGTGCTGGGATTAAAGGCGTGCACCAACATGCCCAGCTTCCCACACAATTTTGTAAGTTCAAAGCCCAGGTCACACAATGCATAGGGTCTGGCACAAGATACTACCTTCGCTTCCCAAACTCACAGTAAAGACCATAATGTTAAGAGCAAATACAGGAACAAGTACATCTCACATCAGGGAGAGAGACAGAGGGGGAGAGAGAGAGGGGGGGGAGAGAGAGAGAGAGAGAGAGAGAGAGAGAGAGAGAGAGAGAGAGAGAAGAAGGGAGAGGAGGGAGACTAGGTGGAGTCAAAATCAGGCTTTTATAACAACCCTCTCATGAAAATGCCTGAAAGTGGACACTCAACCCACACCTAAGCCATAAAAACTTTGACCTACAGAAGTGATTCACAAGTGTAAAAACCATGCTATAATCTTACTTTCATCCAACCCCACTGAAGAAATATTTCTCTTTAACCTTCCTTGCTACTTTTAATAAGTAGAATATCTCTTCCCTAGCATTTTTCTCTTGACTTTTGTCATCTAGATAATTCTAAAATTCATCAAAACATAATCAATGAAATTTGTCTAGTTATTCGTGTATGAAAAATATACTTACCATAGCTTATTAATTACCTCGTTTCGACACATTCTAATCTCAGAGCAGGTACTGTCAGGAACATCTGCCATTGTTGAAGAAATTTTGTGAAGTTTTTAAAAAGTGACTCCATGTCCACCAAGGGAAAGAATCCATGTATACTTCAAAGTGCAGATAAACAGGACCAGGGGGTTGGAGTGCTTGACCCTGGGTTTGGTACCCACCATTGGAAAAAAAGGAAAGGGGAAGAAAAAAGGACAGGAAATGGAAAATGAAGAAAGAAGGGAAAGGGAAGCCCAGAGAGCCAGAAAGGATTGAGTTCTGAGATCCACACTGCAGTCTTCTCTGATTGACAAATATGCTGTGGCTGGCAATGACTGCAGCCTTAATACAGAAGATATCAGTGTTTCTATTTCTAACCTTGAAGACTTTTGCCTATTGTTTCCAGTCTAATACAGTGGCTCTCATGCGTGCCTGCACTTTGCCTTTCAGGAGACTAAAAAGTGCTTCAACCTGGGTCCTTATCCCTGGAGTTTCCAACCTCTTTCCTCCAGCCTAAGGGTGTGACCTGGGCATCAGAATGCTTCAAAACTTCCCAGCAAACTATCTCTGGATGGGTTTCATCTGTAGGCAATCCAACAGCATCTTTTTTTAAAACATTTTTTTATTGATGCTTTGTGCATTTCATACATCATTTTCCAATTCAGTTCAGGCATATTTCCCTTTCCCTTCCCCCCCCACCCCCACCCCATCCCAGATCATGCATTCTGCCATAACTGTCCTGCATCTTTCTCTCAGTTTTTTTTTTCATTTTTAAGCTATAAGTGATAATCCATGAGTACAAGCATCCTTCATGTAAAACCAATTTGCAGGCTGTTGTGCCCAAACCCCCACAGCCCCACCATCCAGCTGGGGGTGAGGGGTTGTATGTTCAATCAAGTTGATCAAATGAGTGTTCAGACTACATTGCTGTAGTTTCACCATCCAACAGCATCTTGATGGCCTACTTCAGCCCACTGTGAGCCATCACTACTAGAATGGAAGTTTGGCATGCCTGTTTTGCTTCCGTCCCACCGTGTGTACATTGCAAGCTAAAGTATTCATTCTCTGGCTTGGCTGTCACATTACAATCTATGTACTGGACATATCTGTGTCTCAGCCTCCAAATTAACAAAGGAAGAAGCATTGAGTGATTGTTTGAAAGTGATGGGAGCCACTGTCCTAAGCTTCTGAAATCAATACAGTCCTCACCCCTCATCCTGGGTAGATATGTTGCACTATCACCAATGGCTGCCAGAAACTATGGATAGTACCAAACTCCTATGCTGCCCTTTTCCCTCTATGTACATGACTGTGATAAGGTTTTATTTATAAATTAGGCAAACAGTAAGAAGTTAACAATAACAAATAAAGCAGAACTATTTTAGAAATGTGGTGGAATACAAGTTATTGAGTCTTTCTTTCCCAAAGTATCTTATCTCTCATTATATTACAGTAATACTTGAATCCTCAGTTAACCATTCATAACTGAAGCTGAAGAAAATGAAATTCCCTCTCAGATAAAGGGTACATGTGAGAGTGTATATTGAATAACTCAGATCCATCAGGTCACAAAACCATTCATGACTTAGTACTATTAAGTGAAATCCTAACAGGAAGACGGGGTTTTTCCATGTCTATAGCTCTTTGGGAATTAGAACTTTTCTGTCTTCCACATAAAAACAAATTTATTCTGATCTAAGCAAAAGTGTAGATGGGTGGCTGTCACCTTCCTGACACCTACAGAATTGTAAATATGAGAGCCTAGGAGGGGCACTGGGAGCTGAAAACCTTGCATACATCACTACCTAAGGGCCATAAATCTCTCCTAAAGTCTGCTTTGTACACTGGGAAGTCCTTTGGGCTGTGAAAGACAGTTAACATACAATGGGATGATAGAATAGAAAAGAAAGGTCAAGAGCACTAAGTCCAAGTCAAGAAACCAAGCAAAGACAAGTCACAGGGTCTTGGAGGACCACAGGCCCCTGTCCAAGGATCTCTGCAGGGTGTGAGTGGGTGGCACTGACTTGTGAGGTGAGAAGAGCTCATTTCTTCCCTAAAATCTTAAAAGGGCAATTTGATCACAGCAACCTGGAATAGTTGGAGACAGCCACAGTGCTGACAATATACTACCACAACACTGAGCTTAGCACAGAGGAGTTGCTCAGGGATGCATCCTCTTGTGATTACTCCTTGCCCCTGAGGACTAGACCAAGGGTATTCAGGTTTGGACCTCAGATGGTATGTAATGGCTGTTACATTCTTCCCAAAGGCATGTGTGGCTATGCACATTGATGTATGTGAGAGTCTCATGTTTCTCTGGATTAGCAGACTAAGCTTTAAAATGTTTGAGCAGTACTCTGAAAATGTGGGGGCATCAGCTCCATACATAAGCTCAGAGAGAATGAACCTCCTGAGAATAGGCAAAACAGGGTCAACTCTAATCACACGCTATTATAATACCTGGAACCATATAGGAAAATAGACCCTTCAGAAATTGTTTGAAAATGTAATTATTCAGTATTTTCAATAATGCAGGTCTGGTCCATATGGTTGAAAGAACTGATTCCAATATGAATTTTCAGAGTCTTACTCCTGGTAAAATAAAAACCCAAGATTAAATCAATACACACTACTCAAAACAAAGACTTCAAAAATGGTCAATTCTGGGCCAGTCAACTCATGTAAGCTTGTGTGTCTTCTTAGTCACTGTGTCCTGCGTGGTACGGTGTGCTTCATGGTCAGATCCTGAATCATCTCATTTTCACCTAAAACTTTTGAATTAAAATTTTTATCTTAAGGCATATGAAAAGGTATTTCAAATAGCTAACATATGTTTGTTTAAACAGAGTTTATAATTCAAACTGTGTGTAAATCCAGATTGGCTCACTTCCCCTTAGGCTAAATCACTGGTTTTTCTAAAGATTGGATAAGATTATGTTAAATTAGAGAAAAAAATCCTTTTTAGCTTTGCCTCTTCTGTTCAGAAGGTCAACCATCCCTTTCAAATGTTTCTCCCCAAATTTTCATTCAGAACATAATCACAGCTTAGAGAAAACTGTACCAGGCACGTGCCAATGTCTTTACAACCACAGTGTTTCATCCATCCCTCAGAAGTGTCTGTACCATATACTCCTGGGCTTCACACCACACACACACACACACACACACACACACACACACACACACACACGCATACACATGCATGCCCACACACCAGATCACTGTTTCTGACACTGCTTCTATGCCGTTAGGTGTTAATGAACCACTAAGGGTAAAAATCAGTTTTCTCTCTCATTTTCTTTTTGGTCTTTTTGAGACAGGGTCTCCCTTTAGTCCCAGCTGGCCTGGAGCTTGCTCTGTAGACCAGGCTGGCCTTGACCTCAACGAGATCCGCCTGCCTCTGCCTCTCAAGTGTTAGGATTAAAGGCGTGCGCCACCACACCCAGCTCAGTTTTCTCTCTTAACTTCTTTTAATCTCCTACTAATTCCAGCACTTTTAGGTTTGGTTTCCATTTCCAATACTAGACTATATGAAATTGTAGATGTCAGGCTCAAAAATAGTGTACTATACATTTCTCATAATGATTTCAGAAAGCTGTAACTTAATCACCTAAAATGATAAAGGATATTTGAAGCCTCTCCTGATTAATCCTGGCCATCACTCTACCACGTGGTGACAGGCTATGAGCGATGCATGCATCATCACAACAATGGCTGCTTGAGGTTTATGTGCAAAGCTCACTGGTCTTTCAGATACACACCCATGGCACTCCTTCAGTAGTTGTATTGAGCTGAATTTGACACATACTACCAGTCTTCATGTCAATTTTTAGTCTATTTTTGTTTGATCTCATAAGTCATTAGGTATCATGGATTATGACCCTGCTCATCACTTTATCCTGCCCCAGAAATGCCACTGCCACCTGATGGAAGGCTTCCTCAGTGACTGTCTTCGTCAAGCTTGCTCACTATCAACACAACCATCTACCGAGTTCTCACTCCATTCTCAAGCATTGCACTGAGCCATGCTGACTCCGTGCCATTTCCTGGTGCTGAGATAAAACGCCCTGACAAAAGCAGCTCAAGCGAAAACAAGTTCATTTTGGATGCCAGTTCCAGGTCACTGGAGTAAGTCACAGCAGCGGAACCTTGAGGCAACTGGTCACATGGCCTCCAGAGTCAGGAAACAGAGAGCCAGGAATGCTTGTGCTCGGCTTACCTTCTCCTTTTTTTTTTTTTTTTTTTTTTTTTTTTTTTTTTGAGACAGGGTCTCCCTGTAGCCCGAGCTGTCCTAGAACTCACTCTGTAGACCAGGCTGGCCTTGAACTCACAAAGATCCACCTGCCTCTGCCTTACTTTCTCCTTTTTATACCGTCCAAGATCCTGGCCCAGAGAATACTACACCTCACACTGGGTGAGTTTTGACCTCCATTAACCCAGTCAGTATAATCACCCATAAGCATGCCCAGAAGTCTTTCTCCCCAGTGAGTCTAGGCCTCATCAAGTTGAGATTAACCATCATGCATAAGAATATGTTTCCTTATTTAATTCTCAGAACAGCTCAGGAGTAAGCATCAATCCAGTTCATAAATTAGGAAACTGAGGCACTAAAAGACTCAAGAACTTCCTGAGAGGGAATGCACACAGCTATACAGGAGTAAGTGACATAAAACCTCATGATTAAGACACCAGGGGCACTGTTGACCAGCAACTATTCTGGAAAGGCTAAAATCCACATTGCATGTTCATAAATGAAATGTTCATCACAGCATTTTGCTTCCTGTTTGGATGCAAATTGAGAACTACTTCCATATTTATCTACTAAACCTCAAAAACAGTCTATATTTCTTAAAAGACTTTCCATAAGAAATCTTACCTTCATAAATACCTAAATACATTTCAGAGTTATTGATATTTTGTACATTAGATTTCTTCGTATTGTCTATGAATTTAATAAAAGAAAAATGTTACCCATCACATGTAGGTATCATTTTAAAATCAGTTTCTTCTTCACTGCCATCTTCCTTGCCTTTCCATTCCCCCTGGTGTTTCTATAGTAACCTGGCATCCTTAATTGCCACCTTTTGTTGGCACCAAAGGCTCATTTATAAGCAGCCCTCCACTTGTTCTGAAATGTGCCCTCCAATTCATAACACAACAGACCTCGTGTAAGTTTAACAGGACCCGAAGCACTTCTTATCTTCAGTTAAACTCACATGTTCACAGGAGTGAAAATATCAAGAACTGCAGTGTTGTAGGACTCAGCTTTTAGCTTCAGGACTGATAAAAAAGAAGCTTGCGGGTTTGGAGGATCCTGGAAGTTGACCTACAGCTCTTCACACCTGTTAAAATGTCCACGCTCACATAAATGAGGACAAATAGCCAGAGATACAGCCACTACCAAGAAAAGAAAGTTGCAAAAACTTAACTTTCCTAAACTCAATCTAATTTTCACCCCCCCCCAAGCCTCTGGCCCCTCCCTATACAGAACAGGATATGACCAAGCTTTTTCTTCATACAAGATAACTAAACTCTAGGCCAGTCATAGCACAGGTACAAGAGCTACTGGAGCTGGGCCTCATGGCCACAAAGACAGTTATGTTGGCTCCACGGAGGATGAGATGCGCCCATGCACTTCCACAGGGGCATCTCAGTGGCCGTCATTTTCTCTCTCTCTCTCTCTCTCTCTCTCTCTCTCTCTCTCTCTCTCTGTTTGCAGGTGCACATGGGGGTCAGAGGACAGCCTCAGGCATTGTGTCTGAGTCCCTATCTTTCTCTGGGCCCTGGTGCTTTTCCATTAGCTTAGGCTGACTGGCCAGCAAGCACCACAGATCTACCTGTCTCTACCTCCCCAGCCCTGGGATTACAACCATACACCACAATACCTGTCTTCTGGGGATCAAATGCAGGTTTTCCTGCTTCAATGGCAGGCACTTTACCAACTAAGCCATCTCCCAAGGCCAGAATTACTTTCTAAAAAACAAAAAATAGAATTCTCTTATGAACAAACCAATTACATTGTATTTTCATTTGGGGAGATAAGAGTTTTTCTTAATATATGCATATATGCATTGAAAATTTGCCAAACCTGCACCACCTACAATCTTTCCAACTCTGTATCAACTGATGGCAACACATAAAAAATTACAAAATTTTATTCAGCCATAAAGAAAAATGAAATCAGCCAGCTGTGGTGGTGCACACCTTTAATCCTAGCACTTGGGAGGCAGAGGCAGGAGGATCTCTGTGAGTTCAAGGCCAGCCTGGTCTACATAGTGAGTTCCAGCATAGCCGGAGCTATAGGGAAACCCTGTCCCAAAAAGACCAAAAAAAAAAAAAAAAAAAAGAAAAGAAAAGAAATCATAACATTTTCAAGAAAATGTACAGAACTAAAAATTAGTATGTTAAAGCAAAGTAAATCAAACTCAGAACAATAAATACTATAAATACTATGTAATTTCCTTTATATGGGGATCCTAGACTTTAATTTCATGGACATGTAAGTATGTGGAAGCATAGATAGAGGTCATGAAGTTCCCAGGGAAGGAGGAAGAGCGAGACAGTGACACGAAAACAGGAGAGCTACTGGGGAAGGAAGAACAGCAGGATGTGGGGGCGGGTCAGAGAGGGGGTGGGAGAGAAGTATCAACATACACAATTCATGGAATGCTCTCATGAAACCCATTACCCTGTATATTTTCATCAAAAAGAAGACTGGTAGCTGCCTGCACTTGAGAAGCAGAGACAAGAGGACCAAGAATTTGAGGCAAGGGACTAGAGAGATGGCTCAGCCCATATGAGCACCTGCTGCTCTTACAGATGACCTGGGGTCAGTTCTAGCACCTACAGGGCAGCTAGCCATCTATAACTCCAGTTCCAGGGAATCCGACGCCCTCTTCTGGCTTCTGTGGGCATTGCACACCTGGCACACTTACATACATGCAGGCAAAACACATACACATAAAATAAAAATAAATATTTGTTTTGAGGCAACTGTGGCCTATATAGCAAGATCCTTTCTCAAAGAAAAGGGAATGGAGAGTCCCGTCACCCTCCTCACTCTCCTTCCTGCTCCATTCCCATCATCCTCCTCTCTCTCCTTCCCTCTCCATTCCCGTCATCCTCCTCTCTCTCCTTCCCGCTCCATTCCCATCATCCTCCTCTCTATCCTTCCCACTCCATTCCCATCATCCTCCTCGCTCTCCTTCCTACTCCATTCCCATCACCCTCCTCGCTCTCCTTCCCATTCCAATTACCCTCCTCGCTCTCCTTCCCGCTCCATTCCTGTCATCCTCCTCTCTCTCCTTCCCGCTCCATTCCCATCACCCTCCTTTCTCTCCTTCCCACTCCATTCCCATCACCCTCCTCGCTCTCCTTCCTGATCCATTCCCATCATCCTCCTCGCTCTCCTTCCCGCTCCATTCCCGTCATCCTCCTCCATCTCCTTCCTACTCCACTGTGAAAACCTCCTCCCTTCAAAGACAAGAGAAAACTCCAGGAAAAAAATGGTCGGCAGTGATTTCTCAAATATATTTGAAAGAAAAAGGTAGTACAAATCTTACACATATTCAGGAAATAAAACAGGAGAAATACTTCCTAAAATTTCAAATTATGAAGCCAAACATATTTTAAACAGCATCTTGCAAAATTTGCCATCTTTTCTTGGTAAATACGCCTCAAAGCTAAAAATAGAGGACTTCGTTTAAGCCTGCACCAGACTTAACACTTAACATGAGAACATTAAAAAAAAAAATTCCCTTTGGGGTACAGAAAGGGAGGGGTTCTGAATATGATCAAATACAGTGTATGAAATTCTGAAATCAGTAAAAATATTTTTTTAAATTCCCCAGAGATTGAAAATGGCACACACTTCTACTTATATTCAACATTCTTTTTTAATTTATTTTTTTGTTATTAAACTTTTTCCATACATCATACATCATTTCTTAATCAAATTTAGAGTCACTTCCTTTTCCATGCCCCCCACCCCACCTGAGTTCCTACACTCTGCCATGCATTTTTTTCTGAGTCTTTCCAGAGGTTTTTTTTTTCTAGTTCTTTTGTTGTTTTTTTTTTTTTTTTTTTTTTTTTTATTTTATTTTTATTATACTATATAAATATATATATATAATATGTTAATATACATAATATTACATACACATATCACCTGGAATTGGAGGGATTTTTTTTTTTTTTTTTTTTTTTTTGCTAAACAGTTGTCATGCTTTCCTTAAGGAAGTGTTTGGAGGTTCCTCCTTGGCAAGCCCAAGTCTTGCTCTTGTGCTCCACACTGGTGTCTTTCCCTCCCATGGTCCCCCAAATGAAGTCCAGTAAGCACACGCCCTGTGTTTACCTTCCTGTACTGGCCTCCATGATACAGCCCAGGTAGTCCAACAATGGCAGTCTATACTCTGACAAGGCTGAAATCCCCGTAGCTGCTCAGTCCACAAGTTGGGTATCTCAGTACTCCCCATCTGGCATTGAAGGTTTGGAGGATTCTTGGAGAAACATGAGTCTTCAGTCCATACTGAAGGGTTAAAAAGCTTTGTCTCACGTCTTTGAAGAATGGCAAAAGCAGTGCCATCCACAGAGTAGATGCACTTGCCAGTAGGAATTGAAGACAGGCCAAATAACAGTGCTCTCTCTTTTTCCTTTTTGTCTTTTTTCTAATATCTCAAGTTTTATATCTGCAGTACAATTTTTCGGGCCTTACTGATTATGTATTTCTGGTTTTCCTTTCCTTTTGGATGCTTAAGGCCACATAGCCCAGATTAACCAAGGTTTTTGTTTTCTTAAGGTCAGTTGAGGATCTGGTCATCAGGGGTCTCTCGGGGGGTGTTTTTGGGAGGAGCCCCTGGATCCTTTCAGCTTTTCATTTGGAGGACAATATCAGATCTTGCTAGACTAGGCTTCCCTTTTTGAAGCATGAGCAGACTTTCCTCTTTATGGACTGGACACTGGCTGAAGTCCCATTAGTGGATCTCCAAGACCTCCTGAACAGGAAGACTGGTGACCCACATTTGCAGGACATTTCAAGAGCTGCCCCCATGCATAGTCCCCTAAGACTTGGTTGACCTCTGAAGGCAAAGAACAAAGTTATCCCTTAGGTCCCTCGCGCAAATTGGTATGGGCATTAAGTATGGTTGTTAAGTACCCAGAAAGGCTGTTACACCAGCCCGATACATCGCACCTATATTAAAATTGTATCTTTTGAAAACAAACTGTATGTTATTCCATATCATATTTCTTGATTTGTATTCTTCCATTTTAATTTTATATTATTCTGAAAGATGCATACATACCCACTGTCATATACCAAAAATCCAAAGTCTGAAAATAAATGGTAGGTTAGTTCTAGAACCTGTCTAGGGATTCACAATATAAGAGCACAGTTGTTTTCAGATCACAAGGACTATAACATTAATATTGCTCAGTTTGCCTTATTCAACATTCTTCTGGTTGTGTGGGTCAGTAAAAAAGGAAAGAAAAAGAAAAGATACAGGAGTTGTAAAGGAAGACACAACACAGCAGCCATTTGTCACAGATGATGTTATTGCATTCACAGAATAGCCAAGAGAATCAAACACAGAATTTCATCTGGGCTGGGCGTGGTGACACTCACCTTTGATCCCAGCTCTCAGAAGGCTGGGGCAGGTGGATCTCTGTGAGATTGAGGCAAGCTTGGTCTACCATAGAGAGCACTGGACCAGCTGGGACTAAAGGGAAACCCTGAAAAAAATACATTTTATCCATAAATTATTAAAACTTATAATAATTACTTAGTATTATTTGGGGTTACAAAAGTCAATGTTGCATAATCAATTGCTTTCTAGAAGATTAAAATTAAAGTATACAGATGTTTGCCAACTTATAGTAGGGTTATATCCCAGTAAACTAATTTTAAGTTTAATATATCATAAGTCAAAAATGCATCTAAAGGGCTAGAGAAATAGCTCAGTGGGTAAAGCATTTGACACAACATAAGGGCCAGAATTCAGAACCCCAGTACCCACCCAAATGCTGGCTGGATGTGCAGCCCACTATAATCCCACTGTGCAGGAATGCAGAAAGAGTATCCCCAGAACAAGCTAGATGGCCAGAGTAGCCAGATGGTGAACTCTGGGCTCAGCTAGAAACCCTGCCTCAATATACAAGGTGGAGAGTGATGGAGAAAGACACCCGACATCAACTTTGGGCCTCCACACGCATGCACACACAATACTTGTGAAAAAAATATTTAATATACAAAAACTACTGACTATCTTAATTTTACCCTAGCCCATCTTAAATATACTCAAAGGATTTGCATTAGTTACACTTGTGCAAAATAATGTAACACAAATCTCTTTTATAATAAATGAATGTCCTTGATGAATGGTATACAGTATACCTGTCTGTAAATATAAGGATCCATATTTAGCATATAGTAAGAAATTTCAGGGCCAGGCATGGTGGCACATGCCTTTAATCCTAGCACTTGGGAGGCAGAGGCAGGCAGATCTTTGTGAGTTCAAGGCCAGCCTGGTCTACAGAGTGAGTTCCAGGACAACTGGGGCTACAGGGAGACCTTGTCTCAAAAAAGACAAAAAAAAAAAAAAAAGATAAAAGATAAAAAGAAATTTCATTTGTCTAGTGACATACCAGAGACAAGATTTTCTCTAGGATCTATGACCTCTCTAGCTATGTGTCGACTTTCACCCAACTGAGAGGGATCCAAGTCCAATTAGATAGCTATGTATTACCACCCCCTGGATAACAGTGCCACTACTCCATCAATAGCGATAGTCTGCTGTGCCAGTCCTTGTGGGTATTAGGCTGTAGAGCTCAGTTGGACCATTGATTGATTTTCTCCCTTAGCAGCTTGCATAGAATCCTCTACAATTATGAGAGCTGATCTTCAGGGAGAAGGCTTCCAGGTCAATTCCAGATCCATGCTCTAAGTCCTATGTCTGAAGTATGTCCTGTCTTCAGCATTAAGGTCTTACCTTCAAGTTCAGGGAGGTAATCAAGGGCTATGGCAATAGCCTGTGTTATTGTGAGAGTCTCTTTGACTACCCTGACCAAGAGTTTTCTTCTGTCGGCACTGTGTTTCTGGTTACATAGCCTTCAGGTATAGACATGAACTTATGTTCAGATATTGGATACGTATTTTTCAGAGGGTTTTGAGTTAATACATTTCCCTCTGGCTTTTTACACCACATAAGCTTTATTTGTCTCTCCCCTCTCTCTTCCTAGTTGAAGTGTCCCCATTTTCTCTGAACTTCTTTTTGCAACAAATGGAAGCTATTACAGAATCCCACAACTGGTCACACGCAGAGAATATATATCTGAGAGACGCCCAGTCCTAAATAACACATCTATAATGGGACCTCTACACCTAAGGCTCATGGAACACAGTGGAACAGTGGGAAGAGAGGCTCCTAATACTTCCCTCAACTCTCACCAGTGAAGCTTCCTCATACGAGGGAGTGCAATGCACACGGAAGGGCACAGCTGGCTACATTGTAGAGACAAGAGAGTGCAGAGTGCATGTCTCTGAATAGGACTCCTGTATTAAAACTCCCCCACCCATGGCTCAGGAACCATTGTAGAAGAGGGGGGGCAGAAAAAAATGTAAGAACCAGGATTTGTGCGTGAACATAAAGAAACAGACTTTTGGGTCAAGGGGAACTTGCTCATAAGAATTCACAATAATGGGGACAGCGTATATAAGACCCACGCTGACTCAATCTGACAAAAACCCAACATAGAATGAGAGAAATGGGCAGCAGGCCCCAACCCTAGCTGAGGAACTATTGGCAACTGATTACTGCTGGGTGAGGAAGAGTAGATCTTCTTTAAGGGAGAGACTCTAGATAGGCTGACTAGACTCCAGTGAATGAACTAACACTGAAGGACATCTGAGCACAAATGCTTGACCAGAAAGGACTTAACATATATGACAGGATGCATGAAATCTGGTGGGGGGGGGCTATGGAGGACATGGATGGGGGAGGGGCCTAAATTTGATGAAGCTATATTATATGAAATACACAATTAAAAACTATTTTTAAAAATAAAAAGGGCTTGAGAGATGGCTCAGCAGTAAGGAGCACTGGCTGCTCTTACAGATGGCCAAGATTCGATTCTCAGCATCTACATGGTGGCTAACACCTGTCTGTAACTCTAGTTCCAGGGTATCCAACACCCTCATCTGACCTCCCTGGGCATTGCACAACATGATGTACCTATCTACATGTAAGCATTACACTCACACCTATAAAATAAAAATACTAAATATTAAATAAATAAATGTCTTATGTAATTTATTAAATACTATTTTGAAAGTAAAAAGCAGAATGGTTTGGGCTAACCATTTTTACCATTATAAAGACTAAAAGTCAGAATTGAGAAAACATCTATACTATAACCATCAAAAATTATCAAATAAGTGTAATGTAAAAAGTGATCAGTTGGGGATCTGGGGAGATGGCTCAGTAAATGTGCTTGCTGCTCTTGCAGAGGACCCAAATTCAGTTTCCCATAACCACCTCAGGTGGCTATCAGCTGCCTGTAACTACAGCTCCAGGGAAATCCAGAGCCTCTGGCTTCCACAGGCACCTGCACACACACACACACACACACACACACACTCTCTCTCTCTCTCTCTCTCTCTCTCTCTCTCTCTTAAAAATAAAAACATTTTTTACTGAGTAAAATTAAAAATATATATATTTAGCTCCTCTACACAGAAAACTGTAAAGACCATAAGAGATGACATACATTAGCTACAAATTACCCTAAAATTTAGTTTCTTAAAAATAAGCAGGTCTCATGGGGCTAGAGATAAGGCTCAGCAGTTAGGAGCACTGACTGCTCCTGCAGAGGACCCTGGTTTGATTCCCAACACCCAAATGGTGGCTAAGAACCATCTTTAACTCCAGTTTCAGGGGAATCCAACACTCTCTTCTGACCTCCGCGGCATTGCACGACATGGGTGACAGTACACTCATACACATAAAAAAGCCTTTAAAAAGAATAAGCAGGTCTCCAGGCATGGTAGTGCACACCTTTAATCCCAGCACTCAGGAGGCAGAGGCTGGCAGATCTCTGTGAGTTCAAGGCCAGCCTGGTCTACATAGCAAGCTCCAGGCCAGCTGGGACTAAAGGGAAAGCCTGTCCCAAAAATACCAATAATAATAATAATGAGGAGGAGGAGGAGGAGGAGGAGGAGGAGGAGGAGGAGAAGGTGGTCAGAAATTCAGAAACAGCTTAACTGAGTCTTTCTGCCTTGGGATCTTTGATAAAGTTACATGTAAGACTCATGATACCAGCTGCAGTTATCTGAAAGTTTGGCTGAGAATGGAAGGTGAGCCTTCTTCATTTGACCTTTAAACATGTGGGCTTCCCCTAAAGGAATAATGTAAGAAGCAGAAGTAGAAGAAACACTTTTTGTGACCTTACCTCAGAAGCTACCACCATCACCTTACATACTCTGCAGCTAGAAGGAGAAAAGCAACTCTACAAAGTTGTCTTCTGACCAAATATGCACCATGGCACAGGGTACCCACACACATACACATCACACATACACACAATAAGAAAATAAATTTTTTGAATGTCAGTTCTGTCTACTATAGTATCTAGAGCCAAGGATAACTCAAAGCTCTTCCACGTGAAATTCTCTACACTTAAGAACCTAATGCCAGTGAGAATACATTGGCTCATTCTTTAAGACTGCTGACTCAGTTGTGTTGACACAATAACCCAAACTGACATCTTCTATGCCTTTCCTTCACTTGGTCCCCAGACTGTCTACAATTTCTTTATTAATCTAAAGAACATGAGAAGGCATCTCTCAAGTATGTCAACATGTTTATGATCTTCTTAGCAACACTGAATAACACAAAGAAACCCCAAAATTCTTTAGCTTGGGCACAAATTCCATGGGACAACCAATTTTCAGAAACTTGTCTACCTAACTATTTTTCTATCATGAAGACTCAAATCTTTGCATTACATACATCTCCAGTGGGACAAAGGTATTCTCCACATAAAATCTTCAAGGCAAGTACCTGGTATGATACATAGTTTCATAAACATGTTACTTTAGATTTTCCCTACTTACCAGAATAACCCATGAGATTAATCTCACATTCTAAATTCTTTTTTGTTAGCATGCATCAATTGTACAGATAAGTTTCATTATAAAATCTTTACATATGCATGGAACATACTTTGATTACATCCATCCCCTTTGTAACCCTTCCCTATAACCTTACCCCCTTTTTTACCCTTAACAGTCCCTCTTTAAATTTATATGTATTTGATTTGTACACAAATTCCACAAATGATAGAAAATATACATTCATCTTTCTGAGTCTGGCTTATTTCACTTAACATCATGCACTCCAGTTCCATCTGTTCCCTGCAAATAACATAATTTCATTCGTCTTTACAGCTGAATAAAACTCTATTCTGTGTATATGTCACACTTTCTTTATCCATTCCTCTGTTGGTAGGCACCTTAAATGATGCTGTGACTTGGTCACAGTGAATAGTGTTCATGTCCCACCTCCTGGCTGCACAGCTGTATGCTCATGAAAAGCTGTGGTCTCTTGTTGCCAGTGCTGTTTACAAACACCCCAGCTCTCTCCATGCTCTGACTCATTCTACTGCCCAATCAAAGTCAAATATAGCTGCATGACCTGTCTAAGCCAATACAATGTGAGTGGAAATTATGTCTAAGTGGGAGATTTAAGAGCTGGCACACTTGGCTGCCTAGTTCTCCCCTCAGCATGGCACCTGCACTGTCAAGTTTTTCTATCTTCCTGGGGGCTGGAATGAGGAAAGAAAAGGGTCCTTGGAAAAGAGGCCGAGAGCGGGACTTTCCTATTGAGTCAGATGAGCTCACATCAGAGGAGACTAAAACGCATCTTGAAATAAGAACTGACTATACCCATGAGTACCTGAAGCTGATTGTGATAAAAAAAAAAAAAAACCTACAAAGGCAATTGAGTTTTGAGGGAGTTGCATAACCAGAGAGAGTCAGGACTCAAACTAAGACTATGCAAGATACTCAACTGTGGATGGCCCTCCAAGCTTCCTTGGGCAGGAAGCAGACCTAGATGGTCACTCACTGTTCCCAGGAGGAGCGGTAGAACAAGATTTCCCTCACTCGCTTCTGATGGGGCATGGTGATTAAAGGGAAAGGGAATCTTACCGGAGGATGGGACCAAACAGGCTGGGGGAAGCAGCATCCGGATGTGATAAAGGACTATCCCCATACCTAGGAACGGAGTCTGTCAACATCTGCCACAAGGACTCAGAATCGTCCCTGAAGTCATTCTGCCTCTGATCTACCACTAGACCCTGAGTGTTGTATGTGCCATTGTCTCCTTTGTTCATAGGTCTTGGGATTAAGGAACACCATCATGATTATCCAAGCCCAAACACTGAGCAGCACCCCCATCCAAAGGTTGCCCTGCTCTTTCTGGGGCTCCCCTGGTGGCATTCACAGCCCTATAAATCTGGTCAGTAGGTTGCCTGCAGGGCCGGCTGCCAGGCTCCATCATTACTGCTCCCAAGTTCTCAGACATCTAGTACCCTGTACTTCCCATAGTGGCTGGGACCTTCCAGCTCTGATAGATCCCTGCAGGGGGATCAGATCCCTTCAGGGAAAAAGAAAAGCCTGCCTCAGCCCAAGAAACCAGGCTTGGAATCCCCCAGTCCCCTATGCAGCATGGAGCTCTCCCTATCCACTGGACTACACCTCAGCCAGCAAAGTGTTGAGATGTATGTTGCTTCCAGAGACCAGCCAGCGAAGGTCTGCCCCACATCCGATTAGGTCAACAACAAAATCTGTGCACTTTTGAGCCTCTTCCTGTTAGAAGTCACTAACATGTTTAATTGTTGTCCTTACTTAAAAAAATAAGACAACTTTTTTGTTAAACTCTAAGTCACTCAGTTACCTTACGCAGCAAGAAAGCAGAAAGTCATTAAGAACATAGGCTAGGCATATCTCAGATTACCTAAACCTCACACGAGTCTTAAAGGGAAAGCCACTCATACTTCACCTAGCAAATTCAAAAACTGAGGGCCAGAGACTAGATCCACTGAAGGTTACCAAGCTCCTGCAGCCTGCAGACTTGCCTGTCCCCATGACCTGTTCCGAGCCATCACCCACCCTCAGCTGCAGTACCATTTAATAAAGTGTCCATTATGGATGCCCTGATAGACAATAAAGGTATAAGAATGCTCCCCATGTTCCAGGCATAGTATTCTGGGGGCTGAGGCAGGAGGGTGGCATGACTAAGCTACATAGTGAGATTCTGGTTTTAAAAAAAATAAAGTTGCACATTTTTAAAGTCAGAAGTGTTTCCAAGAAACAAAACATTCTTACAAAGGGAAAACACAAATGCCAACTTGTGCATTCTTTCACATTGTAACTGTGGCAAAGCTGGTAAAATCATTGAATATGGAATGCTTACTGACATTACATGACTTAAATTTTCCCATTAAAAAGTATAATACAGGATGATTGTACATTTTGTTTCTGTGAAGGAGGGGCAACCTTTACCTCTCTGAAACTGCAAATGTCATTACAAAGTGTTACATATTTATTAGCCCATCTGCTGCCACCACATTATAGAGGGAAAATCTTACTGTAAGCAATTTATTCACAGTTCCAGTTTTACTACCTGATGTGCAAAATAACAACACTCAGTAAGCATTTCCTATTGTGCTGAGTAATTTCAATTTTCAATTGAATTCATGGTGTTCTTTAAAGACCACAAAAGTGAGCATTTGCTTCACATCAGGTTCTGTTTCCGTCTTTTGATTGAAAAGAATTGTCACTGGTATTTGGGAGAATTGAGATGGGTTGCTTGCCAGAACAGTTTTCAGGGATTTCAACTAATTAAGGTTAGAGAAACATGATTATATGGTCACAAACATGGCAGCTGCGTGTTATCAGAATGGACAAGGAAAAGATTGGAGAGGTGAATTTGCATCAGACTGCCCAGGTATTTCCAGGACAGATGGCTCTGCTGGGAGGCAGCTGCTATATTCCGCTAACATTGAATTCAATTGCCATGCAAGCTGAGACTGTTTATCTCTCTTGGCAAAGTACCAGCATTTTGTATCAGCTGGGGGATCTTTCAAAAACAACTGATCCCCAAATAACAATTAAATAAACACTGGAGCAGAAAAATCACAGCCAGAGCGTGACATCCACACCTGGAAGAGGTAGAAAAGCACTCTCAACAACATATCTGTTCTACTCTTCTCCTGGCTGAAACCAGAGAGGTTGACTTTTGAGGTGGAGATGGTATCTCATACTTCTTCTACCCCATCCTGAAGGAGAATTTGGACCCTTTAAATAGAACCTCTTATTTCCCATCTATCTGAGTTGGCCAGTGAATGGCGATGGATTCATCTGGCCACAGCTGCTCTTAGCAAAACTGACTATCATGGCTTGTTTAACACCATTCCAAATTCAAGCTGTGTAAGACCACAACCACACTATTTATGCTTATGGGTGCTGTGGATAGCTTAACTCAGCTTCATGATGTCTGGGCTTTGGCTGGGAAAACTCAGATAGGTAGGATATGGCTGCCTGTCTGACAACTAGAATAATCTGGAGGCTTCTTCTCACATGTGCCTGGTACCCATTTGGAAACACATGAAAGCTAGACTTCTGCAGTGACTACTGACCAAAGATCTACCCGTGGCCTCTCCACTCAGCTTTCAGCACCTACCAACATGAAGCTGGGTCCCAAGATGCAACAAAAGGTGTACACCTGGAGCATCAGAAGTCACACAGCTTGTCTGCATAGCATTCCGTTAGTTACTGTGATAGTTAATATTGTCAGTTTGGCAGGATTCTAAAGTCACATAGAAGACAAACTTCTGGACATGTCTGTGAGAAAGTTTCTAGATTAGGTTCATTGAGATTGGAAGACCCAGCCATCTATTCTAAATGCAGTTGGCACTATTCTAAGAACTGGGGTCCTGGACTGAGCAAAAAAAGAAATGAAAAGAAAGGTAACTAAGCAATGGCCTTCATCTCCCTCTACATCCTGACTCTAGATGCGGCGTGACCAGCTCTCTCCAGTTCCTGCCACCATGGCTTCCCCACCATGATGGACAGAACTCTCAAACTGTGAGCCAACAGAAACCACCTCTTCCAATCCTGAAATCCACATACACACAGAGACTAGATGAAACGTGCTTAAAGAGGATAATCAGGGAACATGTTAGAGAGGAATTCTCAGATGGACGGGCCTCCATCTGACAGGACCTGGTCAGGGAAAGCCCACCAAGGAGTCACTGGAACAGACAGGAATGCTGAGGAGGGCTTGGCTGTAGGAAGAGATCTCCAAGTAGGGAAGGTAACTGGCATAAAGTCTGGGGACACAATGTGCCTGACCTGTCCCAAAGCAGGGAGACCAGAGTGATTCTCATGGAGACAGGGCTCTGACCAGGACTGTCTGACTCTAGAGTCCACTGTCTTAAGCAGTGTGCTAAGTTTATAGCCCCATGCTCAGAAGACTCAGAGCTGGTTCTTTAGGGAGGAAGAAGCCCAGCAGACTTCTCTTTTGGGGAGACACAGCTGCCAAATCAAGAATGTAATGAAGTCATGTTGAGAGTTGGGGAGAAACAGGTTCTTTAAGCCCTGGTCCAACCAGAGGATGCCCTTTTTTGTTTGTTTGTTTGTTTGTTTTTTTTTTTGGTTTTTTGTTTTGTTTTGTTTTGTTTTTTGGTCTTTTTGAGACAGGGTCTCCCTGTAGCCCCAGCTGTCCTGGAACTCACTCTGTAGACCAGGCTGGCCTTGAACTCACAAAGATCCGCCTGCCTCTGCCTCCTAAGTGCTAGGATTAAAGGCATGTGCCACCACACCCAGCAAGGATGCTCTCTTTTATCAGACACAGCCAAAGAACACGTAGTAAGCCCATGTACAGCACAAGATACAGGCCTGCACAGTGAACTGTTTGCAGCTATGAGTCATTACATGCTTCATCCACTCACTTAAACAAGATTACAAAGCACCTACTATGTGCCGGGTAGGCACTGAGCCTGATGCACCAGACACATTCTGCCCTGCCTTCAGGGAGTTATGACAAAATTGATCTAGAGGTCTCAGTTAGACAGTAATTTTGTCTAACTCAAAATAAAGGACACAGGACAGAATACGCTTGCATGAAGGAAGAAATCAAAACTAACTTCTTCAAAGATCCAAAATTTTAATATTGTCTTGGTTACTGAGAAAGCTAAAATGGATTTGAATCTCCTGTCCTGGAAGTCCCTTGCACCATAGGGCATACATGAGGCTCCTGAATCAACAACAAACCAACTGAAAGAGCAGGTCCTCCCAATGGCCAAGGGAGAAAGAGCTGAGGATGTGGCAGAAAAGAGGAGTCTATATGATTGAGGGAAGACAAAAGAAACAGAGAGAGAGGCCTAGTGAAGCTTTCCTCTCTGATTCGAGGCCCCAAGGTGGGGATTTGTTTTGGGTACATTGGCAGTGTCCACAGGGCTGACACTTCTCTACTTCATACTCAAAGCTCTGGGAACTGTTGGCTCTCAGGATGATTCCAATCCCAAGGGACCAGATACCCCAGGGTGGCCATAGTCTTCAGAGTGAAAGACTAAGGGGCTCAGGAATCTGACTTTCTCCCGCTGCTTACTGCTTCAGGGTCACCTTCCACATGCTCTGGGGTGAGGACCAGGAATTAGCTGGGAACCAATTGGGGATCTTGTCAGAGACAGATGAAGTTTGAACTGGATATTTAAACTGAGATGAAATCCTAAGGACCATAAACTCCTGAGATGTTGTTCATTGACTCCATTAAACTTCCTTCTCACCAATAGGAGAAGATCATTGGGAAGATCTTATGAGCAATAGGTAATAATGAATGTCTTCATCACTGGTTTAGTAGAAGATCCAAGGAACCTCTAGCCATGGCTGTTAAGCTCAATACAGTTGAACCAATCCCTAACCAGACCAGCCTTCAAAAAGTAGTGGATGGACTTATGAACAAATTATTGAATGGATGAGGATGAATTTGAATCCCTCCACACGCAAGCCAAATGGGACTGATGGAATCAGAACAAGAAGGTAGTTTGTCAAGAATCCAGACATCAGTGGTGGCTCACATCACTGGTTAACCTACCCAATGTCCTCCTCCCCTTCCTCTTCTAATATAGCCTTGGTTTGATACTCAATACCAATTAGAATACTCATTCCCCAGATTCCCACACAACTGGAGATGATTGAGTCATTTGTTTTGAATAAAAGGTGTTAGAGGGCTGGAGAGATGGCCTAGCGGTTAAGAGTGCCGACCGCTCTTACAGAGGACCCAGGTTTGATCCCCAGCACCCACATGGCAGCCAAGAACCATCTGAAACTCCAATTCCAGGAGACCCCCTGGAATTGCATTGACCTCCGCGGCATTGCACGACACGGGTGCACAAACTTGCATGCAGACAGTACATTCATACACATACAGAAATAAATAAATAATTATAAAAGGTGTTAGAGTAATTAGTGTGGGACTTCTAGGGGAAAAATAACAGTGGGCAGACTGAGAAAATGGGAGAACACACTTTTTTCTCTTCTTTCTTCTAGGCAGAAGCGATGTCTAGATACTCTGCAGCTACTTAATAACTGTCAAGGTGAAGGTCATACCCCAGGGATCCCAGAGCTAAAAAGCCGTAAGTGTAGGTCACTGGTTATTCCTAGAACAGCTGCACCTTCCACATGAGAACAAACATCTTTGTTCCACAGACCCCAAAGCAGCCTTGAAAAAAATTCACGGTTTCATAAACTCCTCCATTTTTATCAACACTTGAGATTTAGTATCCTCTTTCATTGTGATATATATAAACAACAGACCAGAAAGATGTCAGCTTCACTATCCTATTATGGGCATATCATGTCTATATTCCTATGTCATAACTGAGTTTGTGGGAATCTATCACTGTATTCATTTTTGTTACTGTGGCAGAATATATAAGGGAAAATATATTCCTTTCAGCTCACAGTTTCGGAGATCTTGGTCTATCATGGTGGGAGGGTATAATAGCTCACAGCATGGCAGCCAGAAGGGAGGAGAAATAATACCTGTGCTATCTGGTTTCTCCTTCCTCCTTTTATTCCATCACTGCAGCCTATGGGATAATGCCTCCTGCATTCAGGGCATGTCTTCCCCTCCTCACAGACATATCTAGGTGTGCATTATTGACCTTCTAGATGCTTCTCAGTCCAATCAAGTTGACAATCAAAATTAATAATCACAATCACCTTTCCTTCCACAAGATATCACAGTGGTCCATTATGCTGATGGCATTTCCCTCATCAGATATAGTGAACAAGTGTCAACTGCTCTCTATACATCGATAAGACATTTGCAGGCCAAATAATGAGAAATAAACCTGATTGAAATTCAGGGGGCCTTCTATCTCAAGGAAATTTCTAGGACTCTGGTGGTGTGGCACATGTTGATATATCCCTTGTACAGCAAAGAGTAACTTATTACATTTAGTCCCTCCTACAATCAAGAAGGAATGTAGTGTCTAGCGAGCCTGTCTGGATTTGATGGCAACATATTCCTCAGATGAGCATGTTACTCTGACTCATTTATCCAAAAGTTTGTAAAGTTGTCACTGTTGAGTGAGATCCAGAATAAGAAAAGTATCACAATAGGCTGAGGCTGCTATGCAGCCTGTTCTGGAGCACCAGTGGTACTTAAGAGTATAGTACCCTACCCCCCCCCCAAAACCTGAGGACCAGATCCTCAACTGACCTTGAGAAAACAAAAACCTTGGTTAATCTGGGCTAACAGTATGGCCTTAAGTGTTCAAAAGGAAAGTATAACCAGAAATAAATAATTAGTAAGGCCTAAGAAATTGTACTTCATGTATAAAACGTGAGATCTTAATCAAAAGACAAAAGAGCGCAGTTGTTTTGCCTGTCTTCCTGGCAAGTGCAGCTACCCTGAGGCTGCCGTTGCTTTTGCCATGCTTCAAAGATGTGAGAAGACACAGCTTTTCAACCTTCCAATATGGACTGAAGACTCATGTCTCTCCAAGAATCTTCCAAACCTTCAGTGCCAGATGGGGACTGCTGAGACATCCAGCTTGTGGACTGAGCTACTACTGGGGTTTCAGCCTCTTCAGAGTATTGATTATCATTGTTGGAATACCCAAGAGGTATCACGACCAGTACAGGAGGATCAAGACACGATGTGGTGCTTACTGGACCTCATTTGGTGAGCATGGGAAGGGAAAACCCCAGTGTGGAGCACAAACACAGGATTGATGGTTGTTTGGGCTTGCCAAGGAGGAGCCTTCAAACATGACATCTTCCCACCTAATAAAAAAAAAAGAGAAATCATAAGCTGAAGATGCTAAATATATATGTAGTATGCATATATGCATATTTTGGAGTGATGCGGATTGGAACAACAAAAAAACTGGGTCAAAGAACTGACTGAAACAGTGAACTTCTGCTCAAAACAGTAAAATTCTGCATTGAAAACTTTAAGAGGCTGAGAAAAAGATGAAAAACGTGTTCGGCAGAATGCGTGAGCTTTGGTGGGGTGGAGAGGCAAGGAATGGAGAATGGATCTAGACTTGACTGGAAATTTTGTATAAAATTCACAATGCTTCAATAAAAATTGGCTTTTATTTAAAAAAAAAAAAGAGTATAGTAGCACACACAGATGCTGTATGGCGCTTTGGATAGACTTCCATTGGAGAATCACAGTACAAACCATCAGGATTATAAATAAGGCCCTTCCTTTATCCCCAGGTGTTGGGAACAAAGAGACCCTGGTGGCAAGGATGGAAGTTATACATGAGCTAAGAGGCAACATGGACTCCACTGATCAAAGCTGATCTAGTTATGACTATCACTGACTTTTAAGTCTTCCTTAAGCAGAAGCAAGCACTGAACCCCTGATATGACACTACCCACCCCCCAAAATCAGCCAGCTCCCTAAAAACATTGGATTACATTGGCTCACTTCAATCACAGAAGAGGAAGACTTTTGTTCTTTTTTTTTTAATTATTCCACAAGTTTATTACTAAATAAATATTCTGTGGTTTGATGCATTGTATCATATTTTTAATATATCTGATTACAAAAAGAATCCTGAAACATAACAAAAACATTAGATTTTAAAAGGGATAGACTCCAACAGAATGTGTTTAGTCTCAATAATGTCCCTCAGCCATTGTTCTCGAAAGCGAATCTTTCCTGGTCTTTGAAGTAATTCTAAATTCTCAAAGACATAGGAGACTTCAACAGGCATTTCTGGAGGTTTGCTTTTGTTGAACTTGATGGTGAAGTAGGCATCAGCACTGACTCGTGGAATGGGTCTCAGAGCAGTAGGGGCACTCCAGCGCACACGGTAGATATAGTGGTAGGAGTGAATTAAATCTTTCTTCTCTATAAAATCTGCATAGTATACCCAGCAGTTTTGAAACTCCCAAGTTGAAACAAAATGCTCAATTTGTTTGCGACCCTTTTCTACTGTGAATTCACCATGACTGAGCCATTTGATGCTCTTGAGCAGAAGCTGTGACATCGTCTACTATGGACCCGGCAAAATTACTTGTCTCGTCCTCTTCCGTCTCTACCACAGGATTTGTCTCCTTTACTTTTACCACAGGCTTCTCCTCTTGCACCTCTGGCACAGGCACCTTCTCCTTTACCTCTATCATAGGCTTCCTTTGTTTTGTGTCTGGCATAATTACCACAGTCTTGTCTTTTATCCCTAGCACAATTGGCCCCTCCTTCTTTCCTTTCATCCCTGGTACTGAGATCTTGTTTTTCAGTTCCATCATAAACGATGGCGTCACCTTCTCCTTTACCTCTGTCAGAACCTTCTTTTCTTTTACCTCTGTCATTATTGGTGTAATGGCTTTTTCTTTGGGTTCTATCACAATCTTTATTTCTTTTGTGTCTGTCACAATCTCGTCTTTTAAATCTGTCACAAATGTCACAGTTCTCTTGTCTTTCATCTCCAGTGGCTTCCTGACTCTGGGATCTATCATGATGGTCTTCTTTTCTTTTGTGTCTGGCATAATCTTCTTGTCCTTTGTATCTGTCACAATTGTCACCATCTTCTTTGGCTCCACCAGCACAGGCTTCTTTCGATCCATCATGGACTTGTCTTTTGGCTCTGTAACATTCTTTTTATCTTGAGCATCTGGTTTTTTCTTCTTGTTTATACTACTGCTCTGTACCCTCTGGTCTGGGGTTTTTCTTTTGTTGTCCATTTTCCTAAAATAAGCAGATCTTTGTTCAAAGCAGTAGCAAAGGTAGCTGGAGAAGTCTTATCCTCTCAGCAGTGTTTCCCCCAACATTCCCAGATGGAATGTTTACAAGACTTTTGTTCTTAATTGGAATAGATACTATAATACCCAACTGTCACAGAGGAACGCACATTGTGATGGTCGAATTTAAAAGTCCTTTTAATAGCTACTGGTCCTCAAGAGCAAGGTCACGCTAGAAAGAACTCTTGATGAGGAGGAGAAGCAGAACAGGGTTTATAAGGCTTAAAACCACAATTATATCATGCCAGGGGTAAAGCCAATAATCAGAGTCATGTCACATACCAGGGACAGGTCAATTAACAAGTTTCTAAGTTTCAGTTAGGAAAAACAAGTTTCCCAGGATTGAGGAAACAATAGACTCCCTGAACCTGCAGGTATATAGCTGGAAGAGAATGTTCTGCCTGGCTACTTGTCAGTGAACAGAGGAGCAGCTGGGCAGAAACACAGGATGAACAAAAGTCACCCAGGATAAAATGGGATCAAATTGGCCATGTCAACACCTACTATAGGCACAGATTTGCCTTCTTGCATGCTATGCTTCTGGGTTAAAAATGACCATGCAAGGACTTACAGACTGACTTATTTCCATCATGGTATTCTATAGTACTGCTCCTGATCCAAAAGTTCACTCCCAAAGATGCATGTCCATGGAATTCACTGGTCTAACCTTTTCCCCACCATCCTCCAGAAGCTGGCTTGATAGAATGCTAGCATTGTCTCTTTGAAGACTCAGTTACAGTGCAATGTCTTGCAAGATATGCAGGGTTCCCAGAAGGCCATGTATGCTGTGAGTTCAGCATCCAATGCATATACTGTTTCTTCGATAGCCAGAATTCATGGCTCCAGAAACTGAAGTGTAGACATGGGACTGTGCCACTCACTATTACCCCTGCAGACTCTCAAGCAGAATTTTTGCTTCCTTTCCCCCTGACTTGATGCTCTTAGGGCCCAGAAGTCTCCGTTCTATAGGAACTAAGGAGGCACCAGGAGACAAAGCAATGGCCACTGAACTACAAGTTAAGAATTCCTCCCTCTTTGGGATCCTCATGCCTCGGAGTCAACAGACCAAGATGAAAGTTATGGTTTGAGCTGCCTGGCTGCTGTTAGAAAACTGGACACAATGAAAGTAAACAAGACTGTGTCTTGGACACAAGAGAACCCTTGGAATAACTCTTAAATTTCAGCCAGTTCTTTGATGAAGGCCATTGGAGAAATGACAGTGACTCAATCCAGATAGGACTATGGGTGGCCTGGTCCTTTCCATGATGAAGGATTTTTAGTCACCTAGCTGGGAAACAAATCATGATCAGATAAAGTATCTGTTGAAGACAGAAGAAGCACAAACAAAGTAGGAAAAGGTGGTTAGAAATACCAGCTAAAAACAAAACAAAACAAAAAAACAAGAAAGAACTACAAGCTACACTGAAGAAATGGACTCTAGGCCCCAATTTTAGCCAAAGAACTATTAGGCAGCTGATTACTGCTGGGTAAAGATGAGCTGATCTTCTTTAAGGGAAGGACTCTAGATAGACTGACTAGAACCCAGTAGATGAACTTGCACTGAGGAATGTCTAGGGACATTAACTCGATTCAATAGACTTTAACACAAATGGCAGAATGCATGAAATGCAGCAGGGGCAGGCTACAGGAGGGTGCCAGTGAGGAAGAGGGCATAAAGGTAAGATGTACATGAAATATACAAAAATTCTATAAAAATATATACAAAAATAAAACTAAATGAATACCAGCTACGGTTTATCATGTAACCTGTCTGTAATAGTAATATTTCTTCCCCACTTTGATATGAATATTTTCATATATATTAAATAAGTATTTTTGTTTTCTTCTGTTATTCTTTTTTGCATATATGTGTGATAAAAATGTGTGTGCCTGGGCTGTGGGGATAGCACAGCCGTTAAAGGCTGAGGCTAAGAACCGCAAAAAAAAAAAAAAAAATGTGTGTGCCTATGTTGTGAGACCTTCTTCCTAGGGTGACCTGAACAATGTCTACTCACTACAGATAGGGTACCAAAGACAGAGCAAAGTAAGGACACCACCAAACTTGGTGAACCAGTGAGTTTTATTGGGGTCACTTACAGGAATGTGGGTGAGGGGTTAGTTATAGGAGCAGAAATTACTCAAAGACAGCTGCGTCACCAAAGCCCCCCCACCCACCCATGAGGCTGGAGGCCTAGAACTCACTGGACAACCTGTAGGCAGCTCAACAAGTTGCAGAGTGTCTTCTCCAGACAGCTCAGCTGGTCTTTTCCTGTTCCAGGCAGCAAGGCTGCTCTGAGTCCCTTCTAGGCAGTTCAGTTTGTCTGAGAGTGTCACTCTGTAGTCCTTGAACTTATATATGCTTGGGGAGGGACGGGGCCTAGTGAATCTATTTAGTTCCAGGGATTTCCTGAGGCTTTTGAGTTGTTTACTTCCCAAGCTTAATGCACTTCCCTGTGGGATGAAGTTTTACCCTTAGGAACACCTGGGTGTAGGTACATGCGTTCATGTATGTGAAAGCCTGAAGTCGATATCAGCTGTCTTCCTCCGTTGCTCCATATTTACTGAGGCAGCATCTCTCACTGTACCCAGAGCTCGCCAATCCTCTGGCTCATGGATCCCCTGGCTCTGCCCTGAGTGCTGGGATTACAGGCGGCTATCACGTTGCTCAGCTTTCACTTTGGTTCTAGAGATCTGACCTCCGGCCCTCCTCTTCTCTGCAGCAGCCCTATCCTCTGAATCATCTCCCCAGCTCCTCTTCTCCTGACATGTAACATAAGATAAACATAACAAAATAAATAAATAAAATTTTAAAAAATCGAAAAAAGTATTAAGTATGTATCTTGGTATTATAACTGTAGAATTTCATGAGAAGAGTAAGCATAATCAAGGACTTTATTTACTTCCTTTTCCTACAGAAGGATCAGCATATTTTATGCAGGATAGCAATGCCATGTTTTATGACTTGATCTTGTCTTCATCAGAGATTAATTATGGTTAAGATAGGCCAAATTGACAGAGTGAGCTTAGATGGTTTATCTTCTATGCCAATCTCGCTGGGTTATCAGACACCCAAACAGACAATGAAATGTGATTTCTAGTCTTGCCTGTATCATGTAAGCCAGGAAGGACTAGAAAGAATTATTATTTTTTATTATTTATTATTTTTATGTACTGTCTGCATGTAGGTTTGTGTACCCATGTCGTGCAATGCCACAGAGGTCAGAAGAGGGCATCGGATTCCCCTGGAACTGGAGTTAAAGACGGTTCTTAGCCACCATGTGGGTGCTGGGAATAGAACCCACATTCTCTGCAAGAGCAGTCGGTGCTCTTAACCACTGAGCCATCTCTCCAGCCCTGGGACTAGAAAGAATTAAAAGGCAGAGAAAGGACAAATCTGTGCTTTCTCCTGTAGCTGGGACATGCCAGTTTTCTACCCACAGACATCAGAGTTGCAGATTCTCAGGATTTTAGAGTGGCGTTTATACCACTGCCCCCCTCCCCAGTTTCTCAGACATTCTGCCTTGGATTAAGAGTTACACTGTTGTTTCCAAGCCTTTCAACTTGGACTGAATTACAGCAATGCCTTCCCTGTCTCTCCAGCTTGAAATTTTTTTGAGAATTTCACATTTTAGTAACGCATTTATATTATTTCTCTTCGCTCTCCCACCTCCGCTTTCTCGCATCTTCCCTTCCAACTCCCTTTCAATTTCTTGGATTGTTGTTACATATACATGCATATATTTATGTACAGACATATGTATAATGCACCAAGTCCATTTAGTGGTGTTGGTGTGTACATGTGTTTAGGACTGACCACTTGGGATTGGAGAACATATCAGGGAGTTCATCCCTGGAAGAAACTGACTCTTCCTCCCTCAGCACCCATTGACTGCCTATTGCTCTTCATCTAGAAGTGGGACCCTGTGAAGTTTCCCCATCCACACAGACATGTCCCCTGGTGCTGTCCTTGTGCAGTCTTGTTTAGGTAATCATATCGTTGAGATTTCACGGGTGCAGATTGCCTATCCTGTCTAGAAAACACTATCTAGCAACAGGTGTTCTGGTCCTCTGGCTCTTACAGTATTTCCACCCCATCTTCTATGATGTTACCAGATCCCTAAGTGTAGAGGTTGCATCCTAGATGTATCTATTTGGGCTAGGCCTCACACAGTTGCTTTCTCTCTGCATTTTGATCAGTTGTGGAATTTTGTAACAGTCTCCACTGTTGCCAAAAAAATATTTCTTTGATGAGCTGTGAAAGTTATAGCTGTCTGGGAATATAAAGGTAAGTATTTAACATATAGTGAGAAGTTACATTGGTTTGGGAAAGTAGGAGGTTTTAAGATCTCTCCAACCTGGGCGTGATGATGCAAGCCTTTAATCCTAGCACTTGGGAGGCAGAAGCAGGCAGATCTCTGTGGGTTTAAGGCCAGCCTGGTCTACGTAGTGAGTTCCAGGACAGCTGGAGTTATAGGGAGACCTTGTCTCAAAAAAAAACAAAAAAAACAAAAAAAAAAAAGTAAGATCTCTCCAACTATGTGTATGTACTTGCCTATGTTTAACTATTTGTATGCACTTGCCTATGTTTAACATACCGGGCGTGAATTGACTCCTATTCAGTGGACCTTAAATCTATTAGACAACTGCTGATTACCTTCAAGATAAAACTGCCACTATTGTACCAACAGAGATATTTTGCTGTGCTGTTGACTTGGGCATTTAATACATTGATTTAAAAAGCAAATATATGACACTATCTCAAACTTAGGTTTTAAAACATTAACTTTTCTAGTAGGATTGATTTTCTTCATAATCCAGTATATTCTACAATGTAAAAACTTTCTTCTGAAAACAAGTCCTCAGGTTTCTTTGGATTAACAAAGGAGGCCATGCCACAAAAAAAAAAAAAAAAAAAAAAAAAAAAAAAAAAAAAAAAGGTTCAGAATGTGTATTCCATGGAGTTAAGCCCTGTGGTCAACAGATTTCCTAACTTTCCTGTGTGCACAAGCCCATGCACAGGTAACACCAAGGGCGTGGAAACTTCTGGAACCAAGCATTCTCAGGCAAGCTGAGATACCTAGTGGAAGCTCAGACCAGGTCTTTGCTTGAAAGGAGCAGAGACCAGCCGATCCCCCTGGAAGAGGCAGAGACCAACTGAACTACCTACAAAAGGCACTCTCCAACCTGTGGAGCTGCCTGCAAGTTTCAAAGTGAGCTCTAGGCCCCCAGCTCTCATGAGCTGTCACCCATGCTGGGGTGGGCTTTGGTGATGCAGACTAACCCCTCACCTATACTCCTATAAGTAACCCCATAAAACTCATTGGTTCACCCAGTCAGATTTTGGTGGTATCCTTAATTTTGTCCATCGTTGGTTTCCTATCTGTGGTGAGTAGATGTTTGTTCACACCTCCCCAGGAAGAGTGTCACACAACACTTCCTCAGGCTCAACCTGCTGGCCACTCACAGGATAAATCCAGCTGATGAGGTGGAAAATGACTTCTTCCTTGTGAGTGTGTGGTCTATTAAGGCCTGACAAGTTGTTTTAATTAACAGAGGATTTTCTACCTGCACCATCGTCCTCAAGCACGCTTTCCCCAGCAGCCGCACTGGTGGTTGCTAGGTTGGATGCTTTATGGAGGCTGATGTGATGTCTTCCTGCTAGGGTGATTTACACTCTGATGGTCATCCAGCTTGGCATGTGCAGCCTTTGTACAACCTGCCCTTTATCACAGCTGCTAATTTGCCCAGAGCTGCGGCTTCTCAGCTCCTTGTGACATGACTCCTGTAATCCTTCCGGGGAACCAAAAGAAATAATATGTCACATACAGGAAGTGAGCAAAGGTCATACTTTCTCTGTGACAACAAAACGTCTGCCCCAAAGAGATGAATTGGTGACCAGTCATCAGTCCTGGAGGTGAAAGCCAGCCAACTTCATCTTCTATTGTTGTTTTTGGCCACAGATATTCCTGAGAAGGAAAGGTCAGAAGATTGTGAGGCACTCCTAGGAGGCCTACTGGGGGCAGTGGCAAGGTATTAGGATTAACTACACCTTCCCCCTTAAGGGGAAGGTGTAGAAGGGGGAAGGTATAGTTAATCCTAAGGGAATATCTGCTTCCAAGTTCATTCATATTATTCCACTAAGGGAATATCTGCTTCCAAGTTCATTCATATTATTACTGATGAGATCCATTTCCCAGTGGGCCATTTGACTGAGTTCCTCATCAGCTGTTGTCCAAAGGCGTCCCCCAAGTGCTGACTATGCTGCTCCCCTCCCCTGGGCAGCTCAGGGTGGCAGCTGACTTCCACACTGTAGAGAACAAATAGGAGAGGAAGAACAGCCAAGCAGGAGGAAAACTAGAGTCTATAATTTGATCACAGAGTAATATCCCTGCACTGTTACAAGTCTGTTCGTTAGCAATAAGTCATAGGCACAGCCTACACTGAGGGATTGGGCTATACAAGAGAGCACTCAGAGGCATGCTTATCAGGAGCCATCTTAGAAACTGCCCACTGCGAGGTAGAGTTTTATGAAAATGTCGGGTTTCATGCATGATTGCATTTCCAGTGTTCTGTGTTTCTGTATCCAAATCACAAGTCAGATTGACTCTGTGTCCACTGGTTCCACAGTCACACTATGCCCACTATGCATTAAAATTTTGTCTGTCATCATTCCCTAAATAAATCAGTATGGCAACCATTGTTTGAGTACTGACATTGCATTGGTTACGATAAGTAATATGGAAACCCTAATCATGAGCTACAAACACCCCATCATTCTACATAAGAGCCTTCAACATTCACATGCCTGGCATCCACAAAGGGTCTGGAATGCATCCTTGATACCAAGGAACAACTACATATTATAGCCTAAGACTAGATGTTCTTACCTTGAGGCCCCTAGGCTTGGCATGTCTTAGGGGGTCTCTCAAGATTTGAGGCTATGAGGCATACATGATATTGTTGGGAACAGGATCTATAGTTTTCATTAGATTTCCTAATGGTCTTAAGGTTCCAAAAAGATAAAGACGCACTCCCCATATCCTTCTCAGGCATTTGTCTGTTTCCAAGATGTTCTAGATGGTATTGCAGGACCGATGGAGGGAATGCTCAGTTGAGCAAGAGATGGAAGCTGGCAGGCCTTCACTGGCCTGCTCCAAGACCATCCCCTCATCTAACAGAGAGTATAACAGAGGCCTGGGAAGAGGGGAAGGGAAGAGGGAGGTACTGGCCCAGGATCCCAGGTTCCTCACAGGGTTAGAAGCAGGACTTGTTCGGATTTCCTTGTTTTTATCACTGTGACCTGGTCTCACTGGAGAGCAGCACCATGTATCTCAGTGGCTGCTCAGAATGTGGGGATCTTTTCCAGCAAGTGTGTACATACTGGTTCAACAGTGTCCTGACAGCTACAAGCCATTCTCATCTCCTTTTCACTTTTATTTTTTTTCCTTCAGTTGGTTTGGAAGACCCTGTGATATACCTGAGTGGTTCCATCCACAGGGCAGTGAATAAGCAGTCATTAAGAACTCATACTGCTTACTGCAAAAGAATATGATGAGCCGCTCTCTTCACAATAGCGAAGAGCTGGAACCAACCCAAATGCCCCTCAACTGACGAGTGAATGAAAAAAAATGTGGTACATCTACACAATGGAGTACTACTCAGTGGTGAAGAAAGATGAAATCATGAAATTTTCAGGTAAATGGATGGAACTTGAAGACATTATGCTAAGTGAAGTAACACAGTCCCAGAAAAACAAGTGGCGAATGGTCTCCCTCATTTGTGGATGCTAACACCAAATCCCCAGATGAAAGGCAAGCTGAACAACATTATTGTTATATTTCTGTTTATCTGAAAGCAACTATGTTGTAACAATGTAAATCTCTTTTTAACGGGCTCTAGAATCGATCCACCACTTATTTTCAGACTCCATAATTACTGTATATGGGTGGAAAGTATGTATGCATATTTTAAAGTAATGTAAAATTAAAGGAGGAAAATGTGAATTCCTAAACATAAAAAAGATGGAGAGAAAGATGCAGGACAGTTATGGCAGAATGCATAATCTGGGGTGGGGTGGGGGGAAGAGAAAGGGGAATATGTCTAAACTGAACTGAGAAATGATGTCTGAAATACACAAAACATCAATAAAAGCATTATTAAAAATGCACAAAATACCAATAAAAAAGAAGATGATGAGCTAATCCCTTTTCAACATTTTGGCTAAAATAAAGTGTTGGAAGGATAACGGGCTAGGGATGATGGGTAACCCCCTCGATGAAGCCTCTTTTGCAAGGGCAGTCCCCAACATGGAATCAAGTGTATGGCTCCAATGACCCAGCAAGGAACAGTCCTGGTTGTTACAACTCCTCTGTGCACTCTACTCTTCAGGGAATTAACCTCTCTCGGGCTCAGTTTCAATAAAATGGGAATAATAATAGGACCCAATCATTCTACAGGGATTATTAAATCAGATACTAGATATAAAACATTTAGTTCAGCTCATAGAACAGAGTAAGGCCTGGAAAAACAAAGATGGCCATCTCCTTTCTCCCTTCAGAATTCTTAAAGGCTAGGAACTTGACCAAGAGAAAACACATGGAGCCAGGCACTCAAGAATCTCAGCACTCAAGAAGCTGAGCCAGAAGGATCACAAATTCCAGGCTAGCCTGACTCCTTAGCCAGACCCTATGTCAAACAACAATTGTTTTTCTTATCATTTGAAACTTTATCCACTTACTGTGATATCTGAGGACATTGGTCTGCATCTCTGGAGTCCAGAGGCCTAGGTCCGAGTCTCTTCTATAACCACATCAAATCATGAGCTTCAGTGAGTCACTTCTCTCTTCCCTCTCAAGGCCTCAAATGAGCAGGTTAGGCTTACCAAAGATGACTAGAGGAATTTATTTGGTGCCTTACCCTCTAACTGCTTCCATAGTGACCTGTGACAGTCAATCACTGGTACCTGGAGAGGACAAACTGAGCAGTAGCCATATATATATATATATCTATAATATATATATATATATATGGAGTATATATATATATGGAGTATATATATATATGGAGTATATATATATGGAGTATATATATAGAGTATATAAATGGAGTATACTTATGGAATATGCATGTATATGAGTACAGAATGCCTTAGACATTAAAGGAAAGAGGGCTGGAGATTTAGTTCAGTAGTAGAGTGCTTGAATGCCATATGCAAAGCTCTGGGGTCTATTGCCAGGAAAGGAAGGAAGGGAGGAAGGAAAGAAGAGAGGGAGGGAGGGAAAGAGGGAAGGAAGGAGGTAGAAGAGGAGGAAAGGGGGAGGGGAGGAGGAAGGGGAGAAGGGAGGAAGGAATAAAGAAAGGTATGGAGGGAGAGAATGGGGAGGGAGAGAAGGGGGACAGAAGGAAGGGGAGGTGAGGGAGAGAAGGGGAGGGGGGAGGGCGCATCCTAACAAATGTGCTAGTGTTTTCTAGACAAGGTTCCACTTCAGTCTAGACATGTGTGTCATCCTGCACCTATTTTAATAGAAGAAATGTTCCAAAATTGAATTACTGCCTGAAGATTTGGTGCAGAGGAGGACACTGGGAACAGACCTTGTCAGATCATATTCCATGTGTTTTATAAGGCATGTCATAGCACACTTTTAAATCTCATGGATTTTATTCTGGGGGCATAAGAGTCCCAGGGCTGTGAGTACTCAGGTGTTAGAAAACAGAGAAGCAGTAAAATGAAATTGCTGTCTGTACAGCCACTGTCAGAATTCTCCCAGTTTGCAAAGTGGTGCTGGGAAAAGAGAGCAGAGGAAGAAACCATGCCTCTTGTGCTGGGAGATGGCTTCATAGGAAAAGTGTTTACTGTGCAAGCATGAGGAGCTGAGTTCAGATCTCAAGAACCACATAAATCCTGCACAGTGGTGCACAATTCCATTGATCCTACAGTGAAATGGGAGGTGGAGACAGAATTCCCAGAAGCTCGCAAGCAGCTAGCCTGGCATATGCAACATTGAACAAGAGACTCTGTCTCAAACAAGGTAGAAAGTTTAAACTAGGATCTGAGCTTGTCCTCTGTTCTCCACAATACCATGGTACATGGAGAGAGAGAGAGAGAGAGAGAGAGAGAGAGAGAGAGAGAGAGAGAGAGAGAGAGAAACAAGCCTCTTCAGGACAGTGGGACTGGAAGAAAGTCCTGCATGATTCCTTAGTTAGCAGCCTATATTGGGCTTTTTCAGCGTTGGCACTATGGACATTATGGTCCAGATAACGCTTCAGTATGGGGTGTTCGTGGGCTTCCTGTGCATTATATAATGTACTGCAGGAACTCTGGCCTTCACTTCTTAGATACCAATTAACACCACCTTCCTCCTAGTTTGAGTCATCAAAAATGTCTCCAAACACTGCCAGATATCTGCCGCCTCAAAGAATACAAAATTCACCCACATTAAGAACCACTGGTCTACAATGAGGTATTATTCAGCCATAAAGAAAGAAAAATATGATATTTTCAGAAAAATGGATAAAAATAGAAATTATCATAGTAAGCAAAATGGGCCAGACTCAGAAGATAAAACCCACATTTTCTTTCATATACAGAATGTAGAAGAAAAACCTGGAGTTGTTGGTACTCACCTGAACTCCCGGCCCTTAGGAATGAGGGGCGGAGGCAGGAGGGTCAGGAGTTCAAAGTCTCCTGTTTATATCACAAGTTCAAGGCCAACCTAGGCTACATGGGACTTAGTCTGGAGAAAATACAAACAAAAAGGACATGAGAAGTAGAAGGGGCTGGTGGATTTGAGGGAAACCGAGGGGACCAAAAGGAGGAAGACGGAGGCCGGGGAGGCCAAACCAAGGCGAGATGACCAAAGTGCATCATAGACGTGAACACCTGACCAGAACACCTTCAAGGGAGAAGGGTTTATTCAGGCTCAAGGTTTGAGGGGGTACAGTTCACCATGGGGGGAAGCATGGTGGTAGGAAGCTCCATGGTAGGACGGAGCATCAGCTTCTTATTATGCCACATTGACTGGGAAGCGTAGAGACTTAGGCCAAATGGAGTCTGGGCTATAACCCTCAAAGCTCACCCTCCAGCTAACTGACACAGCAGGGAAGAGGGAACCTCAGATGGGGAATTCCCTCCACTGGATTGGCCTGTGGCATGTCCATGACACACTTTCTTGATTGTTGAGTGACATAGGAGAGGCTTAGCCACTGTGGGCAGTGCCACTCCTGGGCAGGTGGTCCTAGGTTGTATAAAATGTAGGCTGAGCATGGGCCAGAGGAGCAAGCCGGTAAGCAGCGTTCCTCCATGGCCTGTGCCTCAGCTCTTGCCTCCACACTCCAGCCTTGAGTTCCTGCCTTGGCTTCCCCTTATGAAGAAGAGCTGTACTGCAAGATGAAATAAACCCTTTCTTCCTCAAGTTGCTTTGGTCAGTGTTTTTTTACAGAAGCAGAAAGTAACTTAGACAAATATATACCCATAACTTAAATTTTTTAAATATTCCTAAAAATGGGAAAAAGGACCACTGATCTAGGGCCTCCAAAAAAACTGAAAGATGATTTTCTGTTATTTAAAGCCATAGAAAATTTCTGGTATTTTGGTATAGCAGCTCAAAGAGTCATAGACAGCATTTGTTCATTCTTTTCATTCTTTCCATCCTTGGAAGAATAATTACTGTGTTCCTGCTACTTACCAGAGATAGAGAGTCCAGGCATTTGACCAACCAGAGGCCTCTTGAGCTGATGGTCTTCTAAAAGAAATTATAGGATCTTAGGTCAAGATAGATATCAACCAGGGCAACTCTCTATGGAAATTACTGAGAAGTAAAGCCAGCCAAAATGGGTGGGTAGCCCAATAATGAAGGACGGGGCACTGAGCACAGAAAGGCAATGCCAGGCCAGAACTGCCAGTGTGTTTGCTAGAGCAAAGCAGAACAGTGAACTACAGAAGAGCTCCATCACCATCAATTCTGCCCTGAAATCACTGCTGAAGGAGGACCCACCATAGCTGGGGTTCAGAAATAGTCTCAGCACTCTAATTAATGAAATGAATCATTCATCTTTAAATCAATTTACCCTTTTTTAAAAAATGATTTATTGAGACTTTCATGCATGCAAATAATAAGTTTTGATCAAATATACCCCCATTCCCTCCCCTCCAGGTCCTTCCCTGTGCCCACCACCACCATTCCCTCCCAATTTCATGTGTTCTTTTGTTTTAATCCACTGAATCCATTTACTGCTGCCTGTATGTAGGTGAGTATGGGGCCACTGGAGCACGTGTAGCCTCCCAAGGGCCTCATCCCTGGAGAAAACATTCTTCCTCTCCCAGCAGCCGTCCATTGCCAAAAGTTCCTCCCCTAGGTCAGGGACTTCCTGAACACCTGCCCTCTCCATGCTGGGCTTCATCTGGCTTGATCTTCTATTGGTCTTGTGCCTGCTGTCACAGCCACTGTCAGTTCATATACACTACTGTCTCGTTGCGCTTCACTGTAGTCATCTACAGCCTCTGGCTCTTCATCAAATGCTCATATTAAAAAATTAGAGGGCGGCAATCAATATTTTTCTGCTTGCGCTTAATTCATCTAATTTTCTGTAATAAATGACATTTGAAGATAATTATTGGTAAATTAAGGGGATATCCAATTGAAGCACTACTCCTGGGTGTTTGCCAATTTAGGGGGCTTGTTTATAGAAAATGCAAGGCTTGGGTGGATCCTGGGAACTGGGATATAATCGACTCCTCACTGAGAAATCTAAAGGTTCAGTTTCAATGATGTAGTAACAAACCACTAAGAACTATTTAGGGAACCAGGAGGTGTGAGAGAAATCTGCCTTTAGCAAAACAGAGCAGGTCCTCTTGCCCACTCAGAGGCTACTAAGCTCAGTATTGACCTTGGCCAAGCCATTTGAATCTTAGAGATGTAAAACATACAGGAAGGACAGTAGAAGGCACCTTGTCACCTACTTTCACATGGTCACTGGGCCACAGTGCTGCCTCACTCTAGAGAAAGTCCTGACTTCTCACCTATTTTAGAGTCACCAGCCAATTCTAAGACCTCTCATGTCCTGCCAATACATTTCCTTCTACTTAGGATCTCCAGCCTCCTCATCATGCAGGCAACTAAGAGTTTTGCCTGAGACATAAATAACTGGAGGGAAGAGAGAAATTGTGTATTAATCAAGTTTCCCATTCGGGTCAGGTTCTCTGTACAAGGTAAGAGCAGCTCGCTTTTAGAAATATGGGGATGGCAGCCAGAAGCTATTTAGCTTTGATAAATGTGGAGAATGTGGTTTGGAGGGCACCCGTCTCTGACTAAAATGGGAACAAAAAGAATTATGACCAGAGAGAGAGGTGGGAGAGGGCAGTCGATCCATTTACCAGAACTCGTGGAATGAAGTCATTAGCCAACAAAAAAACAAAGGGCAGAAACATTGTTCAGGCTGATATGATGACTTGAGGCCCCATACTTAAAACCATTATTAGGATGAGTGACAGAGCTCCTAGGCTGGCTGGCTTTGAATCAGGGTGGCAGCACTTCCTGGATTGTCCGGCTGGTTCCTGGTTATGCTCCTGGGGCATCTTCTCCAGCAGGACTCACTGCAGACACCCTGGACCAACTGTCAGCACATCATAGGAACTTTCTAAATATGATTTAAAAGAATGGACAGACTATGACTCCAGTTCTGTGCTCCTTACTGCAGAAAAGAAAAGTAATACAATCTCTAGAAAATGGCCACTCTTTTAGCCACTTGACTGTATCACATATCTAAGGGCATTCATTCAAGCATTTCTACTTGTATAGGGTTCATTATAGAAGCCAACCTCCAAGGAGGCCCCTCAATGATTCTATATACTAGAATTCATGCCTTCCCACCCCGAATAGGGATGCCCAGTATAACCGGTGAAATGTTTGTCACTTTGAAAAACCACATCATAAAAAATACTGTGTGCCACCTTGCTCTCATGGATAACTTGCTGTGGAATAATCGAGCCTGGCATGTGGTAAGAACACCCAAGCAGCTTCCCATGAAGTCTACATGGTGAAGAAACTTGGGTTTTTGTTTGTTTGTTGCCAGAATGAATATGCTATACATGTGGATGAATCATCTTAGAATCTTCGAGTCCCAAGCAAATCTTCAGAAGATGTACCCTCATGAGAACTCACAACCCACAACCCATCAGCCAACAGAAATTCCTATCATAAGCATGGAGGAAAAAGGGAGAAACTTTCCACCAAATCTGTGCTCAAATCCGAGGCCCTCTTCTGACCTCCGCGGCATTGCACGACACGGGTGCACAGACTTGCTTGCAGACAGTACATTCCTACACATACAGAAATAAATAAAAAATTAATTTAAAAATTAATAAAAAAAAATTTTTTAAAATAGAAAATCAAAAGCATAAGAAACTGCCCTTGTGCCATTTTCTCTCAAGCTTGTCTTCTTTAAGTTATTATACCAGGCATTACAAAGGCTGGACTGATCCTGGACATGAAGCCAAATATTTTTCTCTTCTCTGATGAATGTTTTAGCTCCGTCTTTCTCAAGCACATAGACCCCCAATCACTTAGTATATCCAAAGGAGACAACAAAATATTCTATGTACAAAAAGATAAGGAAATACCATATTATTTAGAAATCTCTTAGAAATCTATGATGTATATTCATATTCCATAAATAATTCTTTCATTAAGGAGACCTGGGCTACCCGCACACAAATAGAAGGTGGCAGGGGTGATTTTACTTCTTCAACATATCCCGTGATGACAAGAGAGTACTTTGTCACCCACCAGCTCTCACTAGATGGTTTTTGTTGAAAGGTCTTTCTTTTTTTGAAAGGTCTTTCTAAGAAGTTATAATGAAGGCTGAGTCAAATGCTCCTTCCTCAATGAAATAGTGACATGGCAAACAAAACTAGTTAAAATGTATAAACATCCAGGCGTGGTGGTGCACGCCTTTAATCCTAGCACTTGGGAGGCAGAGGCAGGCGGATCTTTGTGAGTTCAAGGCCAGCTTGGTCTACAGAGTAATTTCCAGGATAGCAGGGGCCACAGGGAGATCCTGTCTCAAAAAGACCAAAAAAAAAAAAAATGTATAATCTAGGGGCTGGAGAGATGGGTCAGCAGTTAAGAGAGCATACTGCTCATTACAGAGAACATACATCAGGGAGCTCACAGCCACCTGGAACTCCAGCCACAGGGGATCTGACGCCCTCTTCTGGACTCTGAGGAATCTGCATTTACATGTGCACATACCCCCACACACATACATATACACATAATTTAAAATAAAACTTTTTAAACAATGTATAACTAAAGTAACGTGATAGTGAACCTTCAAGTTACCCCAACACCATCTGTTATTTCCTGATATTCACAATGGGGTGTGATCCCTTCACATTCTAAATACAGCTGGCCTATCGCACCACTGGTGACTTCCAGCACTGTCATTAAAGACACTGTGGCTTCCACATTGATCTATCTTGGTTCACTCTCTGTACAAGCCTCTTGACACACCATGGGGACACTCAAGCAGCCCTCTACAAAGACCCCAAAGATGAACTGAGGCTGACCAAAGTTGACAGTCATGTCCGTAAGCTCACTTGGATAGAATCGTCCAACCCTAATGGAATCTTTCCCTGGTTATAGCCCATCTAACAGTTTTACTACAACTTCATTTCAGACTGTGTGTCTCTGTGCCCAATTTACATAGCTAAGCTGCTCCTGGATTCCTGAACTACAAGCATTGTGCGAGACAGTAGATATGAGTGGTCTTTTGAAGCTTCTAGATTTTAGGATAATGTGCTACACAGCAATGAGTAACAACACTGAGTCACCCAACAGTCCATTGTTAAAACTGCCCAGCAATGCACACCTATTGCAGTCATAGACTCTCAAAAACTACAGATGACTTCACTGGGTCTGTCCAAGAATGGGCCCACCAAGAGTCAGGCAAAGGTGGCAGAGGGATCCAGGGGACCCTAGGCCTCACTGGTGAACAGTTTCCTATGGATGGACTTTGGGAAAAGTTGTGTACCCACCGATGATGCCTCCAGGCTCCAGGGGAGAGTGTCAATCCAACGATCACACAGGTGGCCCTGGTTAAATCAAATAAGTCACACAACAAAACCAAAAGTCATAAGTTTTGCGAAGAGATAGGTAGGGAGAAGGGGTTGATAAAGATGGGTGGGAAAGATAGAAGAGGATGATGAAAGAGTAGCCAGAATGCGCTATAAACATTAAGAAATCATCAAAGAATTAACTAACAAATAAATAAATAAATAAATAAATAAATAAATAAATAAATAAATAAATAACTCTCTCTAGGGGAGGGACTCATAAGTTGATTACTTCTGGGAGAGGAAAAGCAGTTTTTTTTTAATTAATTAATTTTTTTAAGGGATTCTACAATACAATGACACAGTTGTTTGCAGATAGCATTGATGTCACTCATTATGTCATACAATCAGGTAATTGGTGCATTTTGCAAGTATCTATGAGAAGGGGTGGAGGGTGGGTCTGGGCAGTGTTGGGAGTAGAGGTGAACATGATAAAAATACATTGTATGCATCAATGAATTTCTTGAAGAAGTAATAAAATAATATTATTTTAAGTTGCTCAAGGGCTAAAGAGATGGCTCGGTGGTTAAGAGCACTGGATGCCCTTGCAGAGGACCCAGTCCAGGTCCTAACACCCATACAGCTACTAACAACCATCCATAACTCTAGTTCCAAGGGATGCAACACTCTCTTCTGGCCTCTGAGGGCAATGCACACACATGATGCATTCACACATGTGTAGGCAAAACTCTCATACACATAAAATAACAGTTTTTAAAAGTTGTCCAGGAGAGCAGTTAGCACACCCTGTACATCAAGCCCCACCCCGCCACACACACACACACACACACACACACATACATATACACACACACACAGACACACCTGGATCTTCCTGGCAGGAAGCAGTGGGGCTGATAATAAGCACAATGAACCAAGTTCAGGTTCCCCAGTGTGCACGTAAATGCCAGGTAGGCGTGGTGTCCCACCCAACATTTAAGAGGTGGAGATAGGAGGGCTCTGGAGTATGCTGACTAGCTAGACTAGGCTAGCTGAGAAGCTCTCTCTGGGTTGACCTGAGAGACCCTGACTCAGTTTATAGGAAGACACCCAAGGTCTCTCTCTCTCTCTCTCTCTCTCTCTCTCTCTCTCTCTCTCACACACACACACACACACACACAATATGCATGCTCACATGAATACATACAACAAATACATCCATGCACCAAAATTGGGAAAAAAGAAAATGACAATAACTGAATGTGAAGTCTGAGTATTACAAACCTTGGGCGCTGCTTTTGATGCCTTCCTGATGGTCATATCCCAAACTGTGTAATAAAATGAGTCTTTGTCAGGCCAGGTGTGGTGGCACATGCTCTTAATCCCATTGGGAGGCAGAGGCAGGCTGATATCTCTGAGTTCAAGGCCAGCCTGGTCCACAGAGTGAGTTCCAGGCCAGCTGGGACTACAGGGAGACCCTGTCTCAAAAAAAAAGACTTCGTCAGATTTCTCAAACCCAGTGAGGGTTCCTGAGATGATGAGGGCCATGAAGGTGCTGGAGCAGCTGAAGGCCGTTGGCAATCTTCTTTCCAGGCAGTGAGAAGGCTAGGAAATGCCCCCGACCCCATGCTCTCCACCATAATACCTGGCTTTTAAAGCTTTCCATCTGGAAAAGACCAGCCTTCTAAGAGTGCAGCTTTTTCCTTGTCCAAATGCCCTGAATCACTCCTGCCTAGTTCTGCCCCAACTCAATGAACAAAGGTGTGTGCTGGCACCCAGGGTGGAAAGCTAAATCCTTATGAAAACTTGGCTGACCCCCAGTCCTGATAAAGGTGAGTCCTACGTGTGAACAAACACACCCAGCAGTAAAGCATGTGTTGGGCAGGACATATACATATTTGGCAATGATATTCCCTCTACCATTAAACCACCAGCTCTTTGAACAAGCATCTTCACCAACATTTGCCTTCAATATGTACATTCTATGGGTGTGGGCAGAGGCAGGAAGAACAAGGAGGAAACAAGGATTTGCTTCCACTCATATCCCACCAAGCACTCCTATCCCCTCAGTCAGGTGGGTAGGAAGTAGGGAACAAGCTCAAACCAGAGTGGGGAGGGAAAGAAGTGAGCTGGATCCAACATGCGACATTGTATTTCATCCTTAGGGGAGCATGAACAGAGACTTCCCATTGCAAAGCTGCACGGTGACCTTCTCCTACCTAAAGAAGGTACATTTGTGCCCATCCTCATGGAAGAAAGCCAAAGAGCCCCATGTGGTGGGAAGCCCAGGGACTGAACATATTGCTGTGTATAATTCCTCTGTATCCTTTGTGAAAGGAACAGTGACTATTATATAGCATTTAATAGGTTGATCTTTAAGCTTGTATCAGGCAATTGGTTCACAAACACTTTACTTTACCCCCCCTGGCCTTGAGACTTGATAAGAAAGTTAAACATCGTGCCCTAGATCCCATGGCTTTTCAAAACCCAAGCTGAATGCTGGGACATAATGCTGCACACCTGGAACTCCATTATTCAGGAGACAGGCAAGAACATCATGAATTTAGAAGCCATCTAAGTTGACATTTGCTCTCAGGTCCTTGACCCCAAAATTTATACTCCTAACCACCGATATGTTGTAATTTACATTCTTTTGTTGTTGTTGTTTTGTTTTGTGTTTGAGACAGGGTCTCCCCTTAGTCCCAGCTGGCCTGGAGCTCACTATGCAGACCAAGCTGGCCTTGAACTCACAGAGATCCACCCGCCTCTGCCTCCCTGGGATTAAAGGTGTGCATCACCACGCCCGGCCTAAGACGGTTCTTAGCTGCCATGTGGGTGCTGGGAATTGAACCTTGGTCCTCTGCAAGAGCAGTCAGGGCTCTTAACTGCTGAGCCATCTCTCCGGCTCTGTAATTTACATTTTTAACTACTGCACTATGGTATCATTTATACTCCTAACCCCTGGGCTACACTGTAACTTACACTCCTAGCCAGAGGCCTAGGCTGTAACTTAGACTCCTAACTATTGAACTAGGTGGTAACTTAGACATTTAGCCACTAGACTAAGCTATAATTTACACTCCTCATCAGTAAGTTAGGCTGTAACTTACAGTCCTAACCACTGGAAGAGGCTGTAACTTACACTCCCAACAGCTGAACTATGCTATATTTGTACACCTAACCACTGGACTAGGCTGTAGCTTATACTTCTAACCATGGGGCTACACAGTAATTTACACTCCTAACTACTGGACTGCACTGTAACTTATGCTTCTAACTGCTGGACCAGGCTGTGACTTATACTCTTAACCACTGCATTAGACCACAATTTATGCTCTCAACCATGGAACTATACTGTAACTTACACTCCTAACCCCTAGACTATGCTGTAACTTACACTCCTAACCCCTAGACTAGTAACTTACACTCCCAACCACTGCACTAGGCTATAACTTATGCTCCTTACCTAACCAGGAGACTGCACTTACATCCTAACCCATGGACTACACTGTAACTTACACTCCTAACTCCTAGACTAGGCTGTAACTTACACTCTTGATTAGGAATGTAACTTAAACTGGACTGGCTATCTCTTGCCTCAAAGGGCTCATGATGAATAAGCTTTGCCCATTGTAAAGTGCCAATCCAATTGCAGTGCTAGCTATTGTTATTGTTTTTTTTTTAATAATTTTATTTTTTATTTTTTTTAATTTATTTCTGTATGTGTATGAATGTACTGTCTGCATGCAGGTCTATGCACCCGTATTGTGCAACGCCACGGAGGTCAGAAGAGGGTGTCGGATTCCCCTGGAACTGGAGTTCTCCTGGAATTGGAGTTTCAGATGGTTCTCAGCCGCCATGTGGGTGCTGGGGATCGAACCCGGATCCTCTGCAAGAGCAGTCGGCGCTCTTAACCACTAGGCCATCTCTCCAGCCCAATACTGTAACAGCTAAGAGAGAAAATAAGGCCATAACTCCCAGAAAATACCAATCCAGAGAATCCCAGAATTGGATTCATTTATAATATCTAGACAAGAGGAGAAAATGTAATCAAAATATTAACAAATGTGTGAAAACAAAAGATTTTAAAAAGGGACTAATTAATGTGAAGCAAAAAGCTATCAGTCACATTCATTCAGTTGGTCCTTATTTCCCCATCCACTGAAGTCATGACATTTTTGCTGGTCTCTGAGATATAAAGACACACAGGTAGGAGGGAATGAATTATATAGGCATAAACCTTCTGATAAAGACAGAACTTCCTGGGTTAGAGAGATGGCTCAGCAGTTAAGAGCACTGGCTGCTCTTGTAGAGGGCCAGGGTTCAATCCCCAGCACCCACATGTCAGCTAACAACCATTGGTAACTACAGTCCAGGGGATCTGAGGCCCTCTTCTGGCCTATGGGAGCATTGCCTACACATGGTGCACCTTAATACATGCAATCAAAACACTCCTATACATAAAAAAAGAGAAAAATAAATAAAAACATTTACAGATAGAACTTCTGGCTGAGGGTGTAATGTAATTGATAGAGTGACTGCCTAGCATGCACCAATTCCTGGGTTCAATCCCAGCACCATAGAAACTAGGTGTCATGATGCATAACTGTAATCCTAACACTAGGGACATAAGAGGCAGAAACATCAGAAGCACATCATCCTCAACTACATAGTGATTTTGAGGCTAGCCTGGGCTACAATGAGACCCTGTCCCAAAGAAAATCAAACAAAAATCCCCAATTGATATTTTCTCTGAAAAACAAGACTTAGTTAAGCTAATACAGTATTAACAGATACTCTACACACTGACCCTAATCAATGCATTGACATACTCTTTTCATTGATTCAAGTCAAGGTGAGCTTCCGCAACCAATTTCAAGCATCATTTTGATAACCTAGTGTACCTAGAAAGGGGCCACCAAGAGTGAGGACAGAGGTGGACGAAGACCAAAAAGGGACCAGTGTGTGATCTACCAAGCTTCCCTCCAGGAAAACGTATCCTCACAGTAGTATCTGGACTCTCCGGAAGGCAGCTGCCCTTAGCCCTAGGACCTGCCCAGAGCACAGTACATTTCCCAGTCCAGTCAACAAACAATTTCATCAGGGTAAAGCTTTTCAGCCCAGTGGAATTCTGAAATATTAAGCTGAGAAACATTGCCTCATTGAATTTCACAAGTCCCTCCAGGTCAAGGCTCTATTCCTGCTCATATTCAGACCCTCATTACCTAGCACAGAGGTGGTGAATGCTGTTCAACCCTAACACATTCAGGACACATCCTGCCCTCGGCCTCTGCAGAGTCATCTTCAAATAAAGGCGGTCCAGCTTCAATGGGAAAGTTTTAAAATTCCCATTTATACTCAAGTTCCTCAATAATAGTTAATATTACTGCAATACTCTCTCCTCCCCTTCCCAGCCAGATCTCTCAGACCTCTCCAACTCCCTTTCCCCTTGACCTCAAGAACTTTTCCCCCATTTGCTCCTCCACCCTCACGTCTAGCCCTTTACACCTTATCTTTCCTTACTGGATCAGGCTGGCTTTCTGTCTTCTTTAGCCACCTGTTTACTTTTCCATTGCTGTGACAAAACACTCTAACCAATACCAACTTGGGGAGGAAAGGGTTTATTCATCTTACATCTCCAGGGTCACAGTTCATCACTCAGGGAGCCCAAGGTAGGAACTCAGGGCAGGAACCTGGAGGCAGGAGCTGAAGCACAGGCCATAGAGGAATGCTGCTTACTGGCTTGCTCCCCTGGCCCATGCTCAGCCTGCTTTCTTTTTTTTTTTTTTTCTCACATGCTATTTTGTTTATTAAAGAGTTAGAAGAGTGCATTAACAAAACTTTATTTGACAGAGAAATAATACCATAACACTTCTGAATATGATTATCATTTAACCTACTGGGGGTATTAGTACTTCTGGGTTGTTCTATGGCTGAGTAATTCAAAGGCTGGCTGAAGTTAGGATATGAAACAGTCTATTCTGGATGCTTTCTTATATAATATACAACAACCTGCCCAGGGTAGCACAGCCCACAATGGGCTGGGCCCTCCCACATTGCTCAACAATCAAGACAATACTACACAGACATGGCCGCAGGCCAGTCCAACCAAGGCAAGTCCCCAATTGAGGTGCCCTCAAACCAGCTGTGTCAAGTTGACACTAAAGCTATCTGTCTATCTTTTGTATAGATTACATATGACAAAGGCTCTGAGAACCAGATGGCAACCACAGGAAGACGGCAAAAGAGATGTGAGGAGGATGACCAGAGTGGTCAAAGGCAACAGTTAGCAAGAAAGGAAAGACAAGAAATACTCATCTCCAAAAGAGTTTGATAAGAGTGCTCCAAAGTGGGGAAAAAGACTGCCAATCTTCAGAGAGCCAGCCTGCTGCATCAGACATTCTCTTTGTATGATCCACAGTTGAACCTTCACAGGAAAAAGACTGCCCCGACAACAGGGACCCAGGAGAGCTCCATTCCCTCCAAGCCCTAAACCAGGAAGAGTTTGTGATGCTCTAGCTGAAGCAAGAGGCCTCAGCCAAAGCTAAGCTCAGAGTCCTCGAAATCCACAGCAACTGCTACAGACAGAAGACCAAGGCAAGTGGGGAGACTAAGGAACAGCAGGGAGAAGATGAGGATGAGACCGTGCCGGAACCAGAGCCTAAAGCTGGGCTGCTAAAGGTGCAGACTCACCTCCGCAGCAAGCCTGGGCCACATCCCCTAGGGCTCCCACGGCCCAAAGTCCTGAGACCTGAGCCTCCTGTTCCTTTTCAACTCTGTGCCACCATTTAAGACAAAGGTATTTTTGAATGCCCGCTCTACTTCCGTCTTACCCAAGACATCATCTGTACTTAGTCAAAGACATTTGCAGGGGAGTGGCCTGCACTCGTGATACACAGGATCCCTTATCAGCCTTAACATTGGAGCCCTTTTTTTTTTTTGGTCTTTTTGAGACAGGATCTCCCTGTAGCTCTGGCTGTCCTGGAACTCACTATGTAGACCAGGCTGGCCTTGAACCCACAGAGATGCGTGCCTCTGCATCCCAAGTGCTAGGATTAAAGACGTGCACTACCATGCCCAGCCCTGGAGGCCATTTTCTTTTTCAAGAAGAAACACTTGAATTTCACATCAGATTACAAACAAAAGGAATCAAATCCACATGCCAAAAGCACAAAGAAAAATTAACAACATGGGAAAAGCAAATAAGAAATCCCCACCAAACACTATCAGTCCTATAGAGGACTCCCACAAGGAGATCTCTCTGGAGGTAACCCAGGATGCAGATCTCTTTAGACAGACAGACAGACAGACAGACAGGAAGAAAGAAAGAAAGAAAGAAAGAAAGAAAGAAAGAAAGAAAGAAAGAAAGAAAGAAAGAAAGAAAGAAAGAAAGAAAGAAAGAAATTTGTTCTATTGATTCTGGGGGATTTGGGGGGTGGTGTTTTTTTTCTCTATCTGATCCATCCTGGAGGCTGGTCCTTTGTTCTCTGATCCATCCTGGAGCCAGGTCCTTTACTTTCTGATCCATCCTGGAGCCTGGTCCTTTGCTCTGTGATCCACCCTGGGGGTGGATCCTTTACTCTCAAGGCCATATTTTAATAAGCCCAGCATTTTGTCCCCTTGTCACTCAAGGAAACAATACAGCCCTATCTCCCAGCTCTGTAAGCACCCTTTCTGCTCACAGCCAAGGGCTGATTTTCAGCATTTATAGTAGTAACCAGTCAAAAAGCCAAAGAAAAGAAAAATCTACCTGCTCAGTTTGGGGGAGGAGGGTTCCTGCATCAGCCTGATGTCCAGAGGCAGCAACTGGCAAATGCTGGGGGGTGGGGGGAGGAAAGGAATGGGAAGTTCCAGTGCTTTGGAAACTCCGAGTGTGTTCTTTCCTTATGGTGCTGCTGGGCTGCTAGCCACCCACCCCAGCTGCTCGTGGAGCTGCTTCTGAAACAGCTGAACGGCTTCACTGGATGGACGCAGCTGAGCTATGATGTGTTTGTACATGAGCTGCAGGTGGGGTTTATTCAAAGGCTAACAGCAGGAAGGTGTGAGCCAGATGGCTTTGGGAAGGGACAAGGCAAGAGCTGTGAATAAAGCTGCAGGATCTTCCTGAGCAAAGGTCAGGCACATTTAATAAGGTCCTTGGCATGAGAATGAAAGTGAGTCTTGACCTTGCTAAGGGCACCAAAGTACCTTCCAAGGTGGTGTTTTCCATTCACAGCAAATAAGTTCATGTGAGCACGTGCTGTATGGGGGACCCTGCATAACATTGTACAGACAACCTAAAGCTGTATATGAAAGTAGTAAAGTCTCCCAGAAAACACAGCCCATCCCCTCCATTCACTGTATCTTTTTGTTTATCAAATCTCTCTATGTCTCAGTCTCTTCACTCTAGAAATAGTGCCTTTGGGGCTATGGGGAGGTAGCTCAGTGTATAAAGTTCTGGCCACACCAGTGTGAAGACTAGAGAGTTCAGATCTCCCAAACCCATGCCATGTCAAAATTGGGAAAGCATGGTTGCTGTCTGTAATTCCAGCACTCAAGGGACAGAGACAGGGAATCCATGAGTCAAGCTAGCTAGCTACATTAGTGAGAATTGTAGCCAGCTACATTAGCAAGCTCTGTGTTCCGTGAGAGACACTGCCTCAATAAAAAGGGGACAGATGTGGTCCCTACTTTCACTGAACAGAAGATTGACAGTTGGCTGGATCATTCAAGGAGAATGTGTGCATAAGGGCCACAGAGAAGGAACTGAGCCCAGTGCTGGGGGACCAGGAAGAGCTTCCAATAGGAAATAACTTCTCAAAGAGACAGGTGAGAAGAGGGCTCAGGGCTCAGAAAGCATATGCGGCCTCCCTGCAGTCAGCTTGGAGCCCTGTGACTGAGTCTGACCAATAAAGTAGCAGGTGTCTTCTAGACTGAATTCTTACAGCCAAGGTGTTCATTTTTCGTCTTTTCCTTTGCAGAAATGAGCTATGGTGGGGAAGTGACCACATGGGAAAGGCCACCACATCCGCATTGAACCTCATAGTCACAACTGGCTTAAGTGAAGTTTGAAGAGTAACTTTCTGCAGCCACAAACCTTCCTGAATAATCCAACAGGAAAGAGCATTTCTCCCCTCTTTTTTTTCTTTGGGGAGGGGTGCTTTTTGAGACAAGGTCTCCTTGTTGCCACAGCTGGCCTGGAACTTGTTATGTAGACAAGGTTGACCTCAATCTCACAGAGATCTGCCTGCCTCTGCCTCCCAAGTGCTGGGATTAAAGGTGAACACCATCATGCCCAGTCCAGAAAGAGGATTTCTTACAGGGGAAAAAAAAAGTGCATGGGCAAAAGAAAACATAGCATCTTAGAGGACTTAAATGCCTCCCCAGGCTGAGGCAGGAGCCAGCAGCATAGGAGTCAGGCACATGAACTGCTTCCTTTCAGACCACAGAGGAAATTACAGAGTGCTCTTCTTTAGAGAATGAGTTGCCAGGAGATAGACCAGGCAATGAGTGTTAGCAACTCTGAAAAGTGACAATGAGCAGGAATAGAAAGACATGGAAGGGAGGAGAAATGCCACATGGAATCCATTCAAATCTACTCCATGGAATGTGGGAGACAAGCAAGGGCTAGGGTTCTGTTGCCTCCAAGTTTTGAAACATGACAGACTGGAATGAGGATAGCATCCTCAATGGGGACAGGAAAATCCAGAGAAACCAACTTGTAGGATGTGCTGACTGCTGTGCTGACTTCTCTGACTTAAAACACATGGAAACTGAGGTTTCAAAGCAGCAACATTGGGCAGAATGCAGGAAAGGGGAGCCAGGCAGTGAGGCTGCATGAAAGCCTCTGTTTAGTCTGGGATCACGTGTGATCCACTTCACTGCGCTCACCACAAGCTCTCCTAGACCTGCTCTAGATGAAGGCTTCTTAAGACAGCCTGGGTTTTCTTAAATGCTTTATAAATACCAATTAATTGCACTAATTTGTCTATCAGCTTTTCCTGAAATGAGCACCTCAGATATAATAGACAATTGTCATTAAACCTGGGGAATACCTCTGTGAGAACAGTAACAATGAGAGCTGTGTTTTTCTTTGGGGCGGCCACATCACGGGCTGTGGGAAAACACAAAGAAACAAGGTCGAAAGGTGACAGGGTGGAGAAGGAACACTCAGATATCCATGCCACCTTCTGGCCAATGTTCTCAAGAAAAAAATGTGTTGAGCTCCTTTGTTGTAGTGGAGAGAGAGCTACCCTGGCTCACAGTAGCTGATTATTCAGGATTCTTGAGAACTGATTGGGAGATTGACATTGACCACAGTAAGAGGAATTACTGCCCAGGAATCGGTAAATGCTATCAACTGGGACTTTGGCATGAAGAACTGGGAGGCTGTTTGCCAGCGTGCCACTAGTTCATTCCAGAGGAAGCTTCTAGGGACATGATGAAAAAGCTACCTCAGTAGCGGTAAGACCTATTCAGCTCCCAAAGGACAATCTGAGTCATTTTTTAATATATATTTTGTACAAGATTATCAAATCTGGACCCATGTCCCCCACCCTATCCCCCCACCCCACCAGAGCTCATGTATTCTGAGGGATACCATTCATAGTTTCTTTTTCTGGGACTGTGTTACTTCACTCAGCATGATGTCTTCTAGCTCCAGCCATTTTCCTGCAAAGCTCATGACGTCATCTTTCTTTACTGCTGCAAAGAATTCCATTGTATAGATGTACCACATTTTCTCTATCCACTCGTCAGTTGAGGGTCATTTGGGTTGGTTGCAGCTCCTTGCTATTGTGAAGAGAGCTGAAATAAACATGGCTGTGCATGTATCTCTGCGGTGGGGTGAGTCTTCAGGGTACATGCCTAGGAGTGGTATGGCTGGGTCAGGTGGCAAGTTCATTCCAAGTCTTCCAAGGGTTCTCCACACTGCTTTCCATAGTGGCTGTACGAGTTTACATTCCCACCAGCAGTGGATGAGTGTTCCCCTTTCCCCACAACCTCTCCAGCACTTGGTATCATTTGTTTTCTTGATCCTAGCCAGTCTTATTGGAGTAAGATGATATCTTAAAGTGGTTTTGATTTGCATTTCCTTAATGATTAGTGATGTTGA
>VZQC01004283.1:7032567-7136056 GCA_009823505.1 Rhizomys pruinosus | reverse complement strand
AAAAAAAAAAAAAAAAAAAAAAAAAAAAAAAAAAAAAGAAAAAAGAAAAAGAAAGGAAAAGAAAGACAATTGTTACTCAAAACCCATAAGATCTTTAAAAAAAATTAAAAGTTTTTTAATTTAAAAAAAGATCATAATTATTTGTTTACATTTGTCTCTTTCCAAGTTGTGTGAGTATACTATGTCTTTACAGTGGACATGCCATGTAGTCGAATACTACCTTATGTCTTCCTAGATGCATATTAAGCACTGTCACACTGGAAACTGAAACCATCACAATATGTCCATTTCCACTGTGAAAGGTGGAAACACAGCAACTCTGAGCTTGGTTTATTCCTATTGTCTAAAACTTAGAAAAGAACATGATATGGAAAATGTTAATTACAAAGATTAAATATGATAATGTGCCATGTCTATAACCATTATGTTGGGAACAGAGCCAAGGCTGATGGAGAATAGCCTGTTTGAGGCCAACCTGAGCTACACAGCAAGACCCTGTCTCCCAAAAATAAAGCTGCAGAAATATTCTTTGAGTATTCAAAAACTATTGACCTGCTTCAGCAGTCCCTGTGTCACTAAGGCTGAAGTTTTGGCATATGCCTTGTTTTTTCTGTCATCTGAGTCATTAACATAAAAATATCAGCCAGCATTCATGACAGGACCAGACTCAGTCATTCCATGACTTAAGAGACTTCTCTGCTGAGTCAGAAACTAATCAAGTATGTATTCATGGTTTAATTTTGTCAAATCACAACCATAAATTGGCTTGTACAAGAAGGTGGTAAAAATGAATGACAGCATGCTGTGATAGTCGATTGGCATTTGTGGTTTGCAGAAAAGAGTACCGAATGTTTTGTTATTTTAACAATGTATATGTACTTGCCACACGCCCTTTATATCAGCACTATACTTGCATGTCCTAGGTGACCAGTTTTCTCTCTAGAGTGCTGGGTGTTAAATGCTAACCAGCCCTCTCCTGCTTGAGACAGTCATGGACAAAGGCAGACAGCAAGCCTCTGTTTGGTTCAAAGTCCTTGGGGAACAGAAGTGTTTTCTTTCTCTTTCACCAAGATCTGATAAGACGGTTTGTGGCCCCAGTATTATAAAGGGAGAAAGAAAAAGTGCCAAGGCACTGTCCTCACTAGGCTGGGAGGGGTATTAAGACACTCACTCCCCTTTGTCATGCCTCCCCAGCAGAGATCCCACTGCCCCATGACTGTGTCCTGACTTCAGCCCCTGCACCCATCCCTGTATGGAACTGTGAACCATCCCCCCAAACCCTAGACAGCCAGTCTTCCTGCAAAGAGGAAGGCAGTGGACCCCAGCGACCCACAGAGGAAGAGCAGCCCATTTGTGGCTGGACTCTGCTGCATGGTCTACCTCCATCATCTCTGGGCCTGATTTCTGGCCCAGAGAATGTTTTCATTATATATTTATTCATAAGCAGCCAGGTAAGTAAATGCTGTAGAGATTGGTCAAATCCAAATACCTGCCTCCTTTCCCTAATCAAAAGCTGTCTAGAGAGAAACAGAATAAGAAAACTCTCAGTGTGTGCCACATGTGCCTTCTCCTAGTTACCCCTAATAAGTCCTGCCAGCCACATCCCCAAGGGGACTTCCTACTCAAGGCCCAGCTTCTGGGAGAGAAATTCTAGGTCACACCCCTACTACCTCTGCCCCATTGCCAGAAGTTTAAATTCCAGCCAATCCAATGACCTAGAATCTGGGAAGGGTTAACATTCCCCACTGCAATGAAAAGACAATAGTCGTTAACTCCATGTTTAAAAAAAAAAGTTGTGAGCTGGCCATAAAAGCTAGCTGCTTCCCCTCCAGGCATTCAGGAAACCTGCCTCACCCAGAACCTCCCTACAGCCTAGAAAGACAGTGGTGACATGGTCCAGGTCACATTCTGAGAATGTCTGTGCATTGTTAAGCCTGTGGTCACACCCAAGGGAGGTTGGCCTATGTGGAGCCTGGAAAAGAAGGAAAAGCAAGTGAAGGAGGAATACAGTATTTATTTTGAGCTTTATAATCATGACTATAAAGATATCTGTTAACTGAAACAAAAGGGGAATAATATAAAAAACATTAAATTCTAAGGCACAGGGTATGCCTCGGCAATAGAACACTTGTGTAGTATCACAAGGATCTGAAAGAAGAAAGAAAATAGAAAAAAAGAAAGGAAGAAAGGAAGAAAGGATGAAGAGGAAGGAAGGAAGGAAGGGAAGGGAAGAGAAGAAGAAGAAGAAGAAGAAGAAGAAGAAGAAGAAGAAGAAGAAGAAGAAGAAGAAGAAGAAGAAGAAGGAAGAGGAGGAGGAGGAGGAGGAGGAGGAGGAGGAGGAGGAGGAAGAGGAGGAGGAGGAGGAGGAGGAGGAGGAGAAGCAGGGAAAAACAAGAAGGGAAGAAAAGAAGAGGAAGAAGAAGAAGAAGAAGAAGAAGAAGAAGAAGAAGAAGAAGAAGAAGAAGAAGAAGGAAGAAGGGAAGGAAAGGAAAGAAGGGAAGAAGGGAAAGGAAGGAAAGAAAGGAAGAAAGGAAGAAGGGAAAGGAAGGAAAGGGAGGGAATAGGTGGGAGAGAAAAAGAGAGAAGAAAGAGAAAGGAAGGCAAAATCATCACACTCTACCTCTAAGATGCAGAAAGCCATTTATGAACTGAAGTTCTCAGGGAGGGAAAAAAGGCACGCCTATGTTAAACATTGTATAAGGTGATTAGCTGATTGGTACGTCTCTGATTGTGGAAAGCTGAAATATTATAGGTACAGAGACAAATCATCTTGTTTGTCCACCTCTGTTTGACCTGATATCCTTATAACTATCCGGGAAAATCCTTTTTGTAGTTTACAAACAGACCCCTAGCTTCCACTCGTCCAAAGGCTAAGAATGTCATCAGGTAACAGCGGAAACTTGCAGCAGAGGCTTCCCAGGTTTGTCCATCTGATGTTTCCACTACACAAATTACCTCGAATTCCCTTTTACGCAAGGGTTGTATTTTTATTTTGACTGCTTGGGGCACCAAGGTGGAGCCCCAAGAATGATCCATTTGCACTGGAGTAGTTCCTGGACTGGCTCCGGGTACCAGCATGGGCCCCTTGCACCCACCCATCCAGTGTTGGCTTATTGAGTGGGTGATTCTAGGACTCAGACTCTCTCGGTTTGGGTGATGGTGCATTGATTTATTCCTGGATGATTGTTAGAATCCTGTTTGTTTGGGATCCTTTTTGGCTTTAGAGTATTTGGTATCAGGTACACATTTTGTTTGTTTTCAGTATATACAGTTTCAGAGCGTTCGATGGCTATTTTTGTTTGGTTCCAGACTATTGCCATCATGCAGCCTTTTTCTCCCAGCTACTCCTACAATATCTCTTTCAAGGATAAAGGAAATATTTGGACCAAACCTTCCATTTGATATGCCAACAGGTTTTATGTTTGGTAATTGTGTTAATTTAATGTATAACTTTTGGGGAAATGGACAAGTCTAACTAAAGATAAGTTATCTTTAAAATTCCCTCAATGGAGAACATTTGATCCTAAATTGATTCTTTCCTTGCACATTAAACCGAAAGTGCTAGATAACAGAATGAAAAATCAGGCACAGGCAGCCTCCTTTAACTAAAACTTAAGAACATATAAAGAAAAAAATGATAAAATTGGTAGTTAGTTAATAAAATTAATTAATAAGAGTTCTAAAAACTATATCTAAGTTGAAAGGCACTGTTAAAAGTGAACAGAAAATTAAATAAGAATCCATTATAGGTTATGTCAGAACAAAGATAAATTCTGAAAATATATATAAATCCAGAGTAGTAGCATACACCTTTAATCCCAGCACTCAGGAGGCAGAGGCAGCTGGAACTCTGTTTGAGGCCAGCCTTGTCTACATAGCAAGTTCCAAGCCACACAAGGCTATGTAGTAAGAACCTATCTCAAAAAAAAAAAAAAAAAAAAAAAAGATTAACTTACTAAATGTATTAGTCAGGGTTCTCTAAAGAAACAGAAGTAACAGGACGAATATATAGCTATATACAATTTATTGATTTGCTCACGTGACAGAGTTCAAGGAGTCCAGCAGTAGCTGCACTACACTGGAAAGGCTGAGAGAATCCAGGAACTGCTCGGTCCGCAAGGCTGGATGTCTCAGTAGTCCCAATCCAGCGCTGAAGGCCCGAATGGACTCCAGGAGATCTGCCAGTCTCAGTACACACTGGGATCCAAAAGGTTGATCACAGCAGCAAGACGAACTCACCAGATGAGAGAGGCAAGCCGCAGGAGAAAGGAAGGGACCAGCTCCTTCTGCCTTGGCCTTAAATACTGCCTGCCGGCAGAAGGTAACGCCCACATTTAGGGTGGGCCATCCGGGTTGAGGCGGTCCAATCAGAAGACCCTTAGTCCAGTCAAGTTGACACCCAGGATTAACCATCACAACATCATTATGTAGATGTACCACATTTTTATTATCCATTCATCAGTTGTGGTACATTTAGGTTGTTTCCATTTCTTTGCTATTGTGAAGAGAGCAGCAACGAACATGGATGTACAGGTATCTTTACATACAGGTATCTTTACAGTATGATGAGTCCCTTGGANCTCTAATCTTTCTTTCTTTAATATATATATATATATATAGCTTTTCTCAGTCCTGGAACTCTCATCTACCCTTCTCTGACCTTCTCTGAACTTCTCTAATCTTTCTTTCTTTATCTCCAAGCAAAACAAAATTTACATCAAAGGAAAATACTGTTATGGCCTGTCCTAGAATAAAACTTAGAGGGAAAAGAGATCCTAGACTATAATGAATTTTTCCATGTGTAAAGGTGTCTCCCTGATGATGAACACTTCAATAGCAAAAGGCGATAGTGTAATTCCACAATTCCACATCCCAAATATCACCATTGATTGGTTACCTTTCACCAGGCCTTTCTTTTATCTCAGACACAGAGAGATATGAAACTTCTACTTTGCTTTTACTAAGTAGTATATAGTCTGGCTGTGTTCTGTGTTCATAACCATTGATAGCATAAAAAAAAAACAAAATTCAATCCACCCCTAAAACTCCTAAAGGTAACAAAGTAATAAAATCTATAGCCACTTAATTTTGCATTTTTCAAAGCCAATATTTTATTGAAGCTTTGTGTATTTCATACAAATTTTCAAATCAAATCTAGACCTGTGCCCCCCTCCCTAACCCCCACCAGAGCTCATGCATTCTGCCAAACATGTTTTTCATCTTTTTCTAAGTCTCTTTCAAAATTTTCCATGCAGAAGTTTACTGTTTTGAGTTCACCATTTCAGTCAGTTCTTTGACCTAGTCTTTTTGCTGTTGTTGTTGTTGTTGCTGTTGTTGCTGTTCCTTCCAATATGCATCACTCCAAAATATGCATATATGCATGCCACATATATCATAGGTTTTAGCATCTTCAGCTTATGGCTTTTTTTTTCTTTCTTAGGCTGAAAGATGTCATTGTTAGGTCAGGCCAGGGGCAAAGCCAAGAAGGCATAGACTAGAAAGACTCTCCTTTATTTTCCGGTCAGGCCAGATTCCCATGAGACCTCTGGACCTGAGACCTGCCTCCAGATCTGAACCCCTGACTTGATTTAATTGGCCAGATTCCAACAGGTTACCATCTCTCCTCCCCCCTATAAAAGCCTCTCCCCACCTCTCAGAAGCACGCTTTTCACAGTCTTCAGGATGGCCGGTGGCCGTGAATTCTCCTGAGAGAGAGACCACATTTCCTGGAATAAATGCCTACCTTTATTTACCTTTTAATTCAGACTGATTCAGCCTTTTCTTAGTGTCGGTTATATTTATCAATTGGTGGCCCTATGAGGAGGGGATGTTTCTCCTCTGCCAGGAACACCTCTTTCCTTTACCAATGCACCCACCTTCTGACCTGGGGTAAGTGCGTTTTTCTGTTGCCTCATTTCTGCTGTCCAGAGCTCCTGTCTGAAAGCCGTTCCTGTGCCAGAGCAAGCTCTCTTTCCTCAGCTCCCCGTGGATTCCCAGGGACCTAAGTTCAGTGGACCCAGAGTCCTCTGGTTTTTTGGGGGGAGGAGTGCAGAACCAGGTTCTGTAGTGAGGGTCTTGCCAGATTAGAGACATCTATCCCAAGTTTCCCTCACCCCTCCCTCACTGCCGGTCTCTGGGGTATACTGGAGGATGCTTCTCTGCACCCCGTGATCTCCAGACTTGAAAATAGACAACTCTGGGTCAAAGCCTAACCACCAGACAAATTTTTTTCTTTTTTCCAGGCTGGCTACACACAGGCTTTCCAGGATCTTCTCTCTCTCTCTCTCTCTCTCTCTCTCTCTCTCTCTCTCTCTCTCTCTCTCTTTCTCTCTCTCTTTTATCCCCCTCCCCCATTCCCACACCTGATTCAAATTTCCACAGTCGCCATTTTGTCTAACCACATGACCGCCATCCCCAAGACTGCTAAGCATATGGCATGAATGCATTTACCAGGAAGATTAACAAACTAATCCCAAAATGTCCGCTATTGGAGTTTTACAATTTTATCACCATGTTTTCATCAGTTTCTAATTAAAATCATTTTTCCATTTTAGCTTTTGTCACAGGATTTCTGCTTAAGCTTCTGGCTTTTAAAAAACACTGTTTTGGTTTTGGTTTTATTCTGTTTCATTAAATTAGCAGGTAAAGCCAACACCTATTTAGACACAGGCAAGCCGTGTTCGCCTGTCATTAAGTCATGCATGTGTCTGTTCAAGCTATCTGTGTGTTTACTGTTTCATGTGTGTTTACTGTTTCATGTATGTTTACTGTTATATGTATGAGTCTATCATGTGTCTGTCAAAAAAAGGGGCCACGTCTAAGTTATATTGTGCACAAAGCCTATTATTTTCAAAAGCAAAAATGAACCCAGGTTCCTTAAGTTATCTGTTAAGACTAAATTCCAAATTAAATGACTGTATGCACCACAATTGCTGAATTATCTGTTTTGTACTGCTTCAGTAGGACTGAATGTCTTGATGAAACTGTATGTAATTCTGTTTTATAAAATGTTTGGAAAAAAGTGTTTGGTACCAGCATGATAAAAAAACTGCATTGACCAGTTTGGCCATCTCAGCCTTGAGAATGCAAAGAAATTGGTTGGGGCTACATGCTGTAAATGACCTCTACAATGTCTGAATGAAAACTGCCATCACCAAAATTAATTATTAGATCCTTATTCCACAGCTGGAGATTTTAAGTCTATTTCCTGTCTGCCAAAGACATGTGAAAATATCTCCCCTGCCTCTTTTTTCCCCTCTGCAATTCAGAATTTATTAAGGACAACCATACTTAAAGCTCACCTTGACCCTGCTTCCCCAGCAGTGGCCATGGTCTTGGCTTCTCACTTTATCTCTCACTCTTTTCCAGATATCAGAAAAAATTAAATTAAAAAAAGGCTGAGGCTAGTCCTCCACACTCCTGTGCAGGATTTGATGAAAAATGGCTCTTAAGGTATTTAATGCCCAAGAGGAGGCAGCTGAGTCCTCCCGACAGGCTCTGCTATAACAAAAGCCTAAGCTCCGTACCCAAGCCCTGGTAACTGCCCTGAGGCCAATAGCATTCCCACAGTGGAACAGGTGGGGCTCTGTCAAGCCCCATCCTGAAGGGGCCCAGCCTAAGTCAATTTCATTCGCCAGGAGCCTTTGAAGTGTGGAAAGGAGGTCACTGGGCTAGAAACTGCCCAAACCCCAAGCCAGCCACCATGCTGTGCTCTCTGTGCCAGAGCTCTTCTGGCATCCTGGCCATTCAAAGTCTGAGTGCCTGGATGTGGGATTGTCCTCTGTGCCATGTTACAGTGGTCCATCCCCATTGCTCTGGGCATCCCAACCTCCTCTGGCCTCTGAATTCCTCAGCCTGGTGGAGGTCTGATGCCTGGCAACCAGATTTGGAGACCCCTACTGATCTTTTTCCAGCCCAGGCTAATGCTCCAGGTAGTGGGTAAGACCATCTCCTTCCTGTTGGACAGCTGGGCTACCTTTCTGTACTGACCTCAAACTCTGGCCCTACAGTTCCTTCATCAATTTCTGTCAAAGGAGTGGACAGTACCCCCTCTTTCCTGCAAATGACCCTACCTCTCCCCTGTGTCCTCGCAGGTCATTTTTTCACCCATTCTTTGTCAGTCATGTCTGTCTGCCCAGTGCGCCTCCTGGGCTGTGACATCCTCAACCACTTCCAGGCAACTGTGTCTCTGTTCCTCACACCTCTCTGGACTCTCACCTTCTTTTATCCCTAATAGCCTCCCAGGTCCCCACCCTGGACTGTCCAGCTCCTGCCCTTCCTGATCCTGTTGACCCTCAGGTCTGGGATATTTCCACTCCAGTAATCACCTCCCACCACCCAACAGTCCTGATATGCCTCAAGGACCCCACCTCTTTTCCTTCCAGGCCTCAGTTTCTATTTCTGAAACCCACTGCCATTACCTGCCTCCTATCTCCACTAACTAATCTTGCAACACCCCCATTCTTCCAGTCCATAAGCCCTCTGGCATCTACCATCTAGTTCAGGACCTCCACCCTAACCCTTAAACCTCAGTCTCCCATTTCACTATCCTGGCCTTCTTTTTTCTTATTTTATTTATTTTTTTTATGTGTATGAATGTACTGTCTACCTGTAGGTTTGGGCACACATGTAGTGCAATGCCGCAGAGGTCAGAAGAGGGTGTTGGATTCCCCTGGAACTGGAGTTAAAGACAGTTCTCAGCCACCATGTGGGTGCTGGGGATCGAGCCCGGGTCCTCTACAAAAGGAGTCAGCACTCCTAACCGCTAGGCCATCTCTCCAGCCCAATCCTGGCCTTATTTACTGTGCCTTTATACTTCCTTTTACTTTTACATGGGAGGACCCAAAACCCAGGTCTGCAGCCAAGCCTTGGACAGATCTCCTCCTTTGACTTGGTCCTAATGTAACTTTCCAGTACTCTCAAGTCAGATAGAGCCAATGCCATATGACACCTACAGCCTCCAGAGACATCAGACCACATCCTCTCTTTTCTAGGATTAGTGGGCTTCTTCCACCACTGGATCCCTAATTTTGCTGTTACAGCTTTACCCTTGTATGAGGCAGCTAAGGAGACCCCCATGGGATCTCTCTCCTATTCCACCATCAACCACTTCTCTATCCTTAGGATGCCCTCCTGGCTGCCCCTACTTTGGTTCTCCCAGATTCTTCATGCCCTTCCTACCTCTTTACAGACAGAAAGTTGGGAGTGGCCACAGGGTTCTTAGCCCAACCCATTGAGCCCTCATACTGGGCAGTAGCATTTCTCTCCAAACAGCTTGACCCCACTATTTGCCTCCTTTGTCATTCCTCTCTTCCCCTCCCTGCTCCTACCTCAGTGGAGTCCACAAGCACTGACCTGCCCTCTCACACCAGGGGACAGTTTTCTCCTTAAAACTTTATCTCTGGCAGCCGGTGGTGCCGGGTTTGGTGCCTCTGCGTCTTTGTGCAGGAGGGCCCCAGGAGCCCGGAAGTCACTCCAGACAGGTAGATTGTAGGGTAGATTGACTCCTGGTTGCTGGAAAAGAGTCTCAATGCTGAACCCTTGTAGGGGGTGGCTGTCTGGGCAGAGCCACCCTTCACCTCTGCAGCTGGTGATGCCAGGTTCAGTGCCTTTGTGTCTTTGTGCAGGTGGTCAGGCATATCCCCACCACCACCAACTGGAATTGATGAGAGAGTATCCAAGTGGACTTTTTTGGAGAACCTTCAGAACAGGAAGGGAAGAGTGACTTAGACTTCCAATATCCAATATATAAACAAAATTGAAAGCCTGAAACCCAGACAAATCAATACTCCATAAACAAGGAGGAGAAAAGAAAAAAAAAAAGCATCAGAAGGAGGCAAGCAAAACCATCTGCTAACATAGTGAAAAGACATTTGTGATTTGAATCACAAAAGGGAAACCCACATGCCAAGGACACGACGAAGGGACAACATGGGAAAGGTGCAGGATAATCCTGCACCAGGCTCTACCAAACCTATAGGAGATAGCTACAATGGGATCCCCCTGGAGGTGACCCAAGGAACAGATCTTAGAAGAATAACTGCAGACCTATGCAGAGAAATTAAAGAAAATAAAGAAGAATTCGGAGAACTAAAGAGAGAGAATGAAAAACTCATAAAATACCTGGGGGGATACGATGACAAACTTCAGAAAGAACTAAAGGAAGAGATTGACAAACTCCAGAAAGAACTAGAGGGAGAAAAAAAAAACTTCAAAAGGAAATAGAAACACTAAAAAAGGAATCCAACCAACGCACCAAGAAGAGACTGAGAAGCTCAAAAAGGAAATGGAAATACTAAAGAAAACACAGAATGAAATGAAAAATGAAATACAACACTCATCCAATCAAGAAGAAAGGAAAGGAAAAAGCCTCAGAAGTAGAATGGAGGAATCAGAACAAAGAATATCAGATCTGGAAGATAACACAGAGCAACTAAAAAACTCAAATAAAGAATATGAAAAATTTTAAAATACACAAAAGTGAAACAACCAGAAAATATGGGACACTATGAAAAGATCAAACCTCTGCATCATAGAAATAGAGGAAGGAGAAGAATCTCAAGAGAATAGTATTGATCAGATCTTCAACAGAATAATAGATGAAAATTTCTCCAAACTAAAAATAGACAAAACCAACAAAAACAAAAAACAAAAAACAAAAAAAAAAAAAAAAAAAAGAAACTCCACCATGCCATATCATAGTTAAATTCTAGATGCCACAACAAAGAACAAAATTCTGAAGGCTACAAAAGAAAAACAAAGTACATACAAAGGGAAACCCATCACCATTACAACTGACTTCTTGGCACAAACCATGAAAGCAAGAGAACATGGAGCAAAGCATTCCCAGTGTTAAAGAACTAGATCCAAACCCAGACAACTTTACCCAGCAAAAAGTCGATTATAGTTGAAGGAGAGAGAAAAATCTTCCATGACATAAACAAGATTATACGAAATACATGTCCTGGAAAACCAAATCTTCATAAAATACTTGAAGCACATTCAAAAGGGCAAGAAGAGAGGAGCAACAATCCTCAAACACCTAGAAAAGAAAACTAATAAAAAAAATCAACCATAGGAGTAAATCAGAGGCTAAAAGTCCAAATGGATAATAAGAGTGAAAGGAGCAACACTCCATCTTTTCAATTCTACCTTAAATATTAATGGCTAAACTCCCCACTCAAAAGGCATAGACTGGGAGAATGGATTAGGAAACAAAACCATCTATATGCTGTCTACAAGAACCCATCTCTCATTTCAAGGATAGGCACACAACTTAGGTGAGGGATAAGAAAAAAATTTCCAAAACAAATGGTACCAAAAAAGAAATGTGGGTGTTGCTATTCTAATATCAGACACAAAATGACTTCAAAGTAAAAGAAATCCAAAGAGACAAAGAGGGCCATTACATCTTGATTAAAGAACAATTGACAATGAGATCTTACAATCATGAATATATACGCACCAAACTCGTGGTGCACCAAACTTTATAAAGACAATTCTCCAGGATCTCAAGCACAGCAGATTAACCCCAGCACCCTAATAGTAGGGACTTCAATACCCCACTAGGTCCTTTAGCAGTATCATTGCAGGCTTGGGAAAAAAAAAATCCTCAATTTCATTTGGAAAAACAAAAAGCACCAATAGCCAAAGTAACCCTGAGCAAAAAGAGCAATACAGGGGGGGGTCTCTTACAGAGATCTCAACTATACTACCGGGCTTAGTTAAAAACAGCTTGGTACTGTCAAAAAACAGACCGTTGATCATGCGATAAAACTGAAGATCCAAATCTAAAGCACATACAATTTCAGCCACCCCATATTGACAAGGGGGCCCAGAACCCACACATGAGAAAAGACAGCATCTTCAGCAAATGGTTAGCAAAACTGGATCACCACCTTCGCAGAGATTGACAATTAAACCCCTACCCTCTTGCCCCTGTACACCCGTCCATTTTTTCCAGATGATCACAGGCATCTTCAACACCCAACCCAAAACCACTCGGAGAGGTGACAGAAGCAACAAAAAAAACGTTGGCCGCCGCACTGCAGGCCATGGGCATAGGAAAAGACTTCCTACATCCAGCAGCATGCCACAAGAACATAGATCGACAAACCGGACAAATGGGCCATCTTATTAAACTCAAAGCTTCGTACATCAAAAGACTAAATAATAAAGGAAGGAAGAGAAAACCCACGAGTGGGAGGAAACCTATCACTGCAGATACATCTGACAAGCATTATTTCCAGAGTATTCAAGCTATCAAAAAAACAGAAGAAGAGAAAGGAAACAAAATGAATCACTCAAAGCGATGGAACAACGAAACTTCATAGAGTACTTCACGCAGGAGGAATTAGAGATGGGCTGAGAAACATCTTAAAACCTGTTCAATGTCCCTAATAATTAGGGAAATGCACATAAATACCTTTAAGATCTCATCTCACTCACGATTAGGGGTGACTGGCCAGGATCAAGGAAAACAAAGATACCAAGTCATTGAGGAGAGGTTGTGGGGGGAAAGAGGGACGGGATTGCCTCATCCATTGCTGGTGTGAATGTAACTTTGTACACCTACTATGGAAAGCAGTGGAGACGAACTCTTGGACAGACTTCCAAACTGAGTCGCCCATTTGCCCAGTCATACCACTCCGGGTATGTACCCACAAGACTCCATTTTTACTTCAGAAATCATGCCACAGCATCTTTATTGCTGTTCACAATAGCAAAAGCTGGACACCAACCCAACTGCCCTCAACTGATGAGTGGGATAGAGAAAAATGTGTTACATTACAGAATTGGACGTCTCATGGCGAGTTAAGAAGACGGGCACCATCATGAACTTTGCCGGTAAATGGATGGAAGCTAGAAGATACTTATATTAGTGAAGTAACACCCGTCCCAGAAAAACAAAGACTATGATATCCCTCATCATTTGTGTGATGCTAGCACCATAATCCGTTTAAATATTTTTGTGGAGAGGGACGCATATTAAAAGAAAACAAAAAAAGCCGAACCTGCATTCAGAAAATGACTGAAATTGGTGAATTGGGAGGGTTGGAAGGGGCTGGGAGAGGGACATGGCGTTCTATATTCAATTAAGTATATTTAAATGATGTAGTATTCAAAAGTACCAATTTCTGCCCAGACTCTTCTACAGTTTACAGTGTGTTTTAGGACTTCGTAAAAGTAAATATGTGTATATTAATACCATTTTTAAAGGTTTTGATAAAAAACAGTAATTGCATCTGCGTTACATGAGAATTAAAATGTGTTTGTACACATTTGTTTTACTTTAAAAATCTGTAAAACAATAACTTGAGATTGGCAACATAACACAATGTTCTCTATAATTTTTCTGTTGTACAGTATCTCTTGTAGCATCTCTTTTACCGTAGGATGTTTAACTTAAGGAATTAAGTTGCTTCCCAAGTAAACATACGTTACCCAACAAAACAAGCTTGGGTGAATTTACGAAATCTGCGCCTTGATTTCCTGCTATAGTATGTGTAAAATACAATGCCCTTTTTGAGACTCGTGGGTCAAAAAAAAAAAAAAAAAAACTAAAAAAAATAAAAACGAAAAGGAAAGAACAGATATAATAACCTTTTTTGTCAAAAACTTTGCCACTTTTAAATCTTAAAAACTAAACTATGGGAAAGATTTGCTATGTTCCCACAGGTCAAAATGTCACCACAACTTAATGGCTGAGAAAGCAAAGATACACTTTGCATTGTGTGGATGTACCAGTAAGTGCCAGTAGAAAGGTTGGCCCCGTATGAACATGAAAGGAAGAAAAGCCTCAGCACTCAGGGACTGCTACCAGGCATTTCAAACCCCTCTGTGCGATCCTACTTGTAACAACTATTTATTAATGATTCCTAACGCAACTGATCTTCTAGGTGCCGCAAAATTTAATCCGAGAGACTTTCTTACCTCACCTCCAAGGATAATATGATGCTATGATGATGATGATGATGCTGAGGTCATCTCTGACTATAAATTGGAGCCAATGTTTATAGAGGTAATCTCTTATTAAAACCGGTAAAACTGCCCTCTTATTTGATTAATAGACATAGGAAGTGTGAAAAGGATTATACTCTAATCAGAACCAAATATAACACTTAAGCAAAATATATTACTACAGGATAGCTCTTGATACAGCAAGGATTATTCTACCAAGGAGATGTTGGCCAGGGGATTCCAAGCCCCACCCCCAAAAGGTTTAAGGGCTTCTTGCCTATAAAACTGGGGATACCTGCAAGAAGAGATGGTAAGGCCCTGCTGTCGGAGAGGACCTGATGTGTAAGCATGGGAAAGATGCAATGAGACCGCACTTGCAAGTGTACAGTTGGTGTCTTGAATACCAGATGAGAGTATTACCAAAGGCCACTAAAAAAACCATAATATAAAGCAAATATTTGTGTCCTTGAGTAAACAAGACTCCTCCGTCCGCACCAGCTACACCTAACCTACCTGGAAATACTGTTTGCAGCAGTGGCAGCCATATATGTCTGTATATCCCAAATCTTACTTGTATTAGCTCTCTCCTTGGAGGAATAAACCCATGGCTGATGCCACAAGCTTCCATCTTCTTAGTGGTTTTTTTTTTAGGAAGATGATATAAGGCCACAGTATGACCTTGTCATATTTTACATAAAAAAAACATAATTCATGGATTAACATACCATCCAAACATCTGTGTCTATACCAAAGTAACCTACCATAACAATTAGTACTGTTTAAATACCTATATATCTAATTGCTTGTGCTTCATTAGTAGGATTGAAAGGTTATTCCTGGACAAACTGTCAGCCCATGAAAGGAAAGAGCCAGAACTGACCAGAGTCCAAAATGACAGCTCCAGAGAAAGTAGACCCTCAAGGACAGGTCTGAATGGTCGGGTATGACAGCCTTCAACTTTTTTCTTTCACCCTTCCTCTGCTCCCCTGGCTGCCACAGGTACCAGACTCTATGACACCATTGCCTGGTTGCCCTCTCAATCTTCACCCAACCAGGTGATGCTGTGCCAGATTCGACATACTGCTGGCATGTCCATGCTTGGGATACCTGGATGGATGAAACTGGAGAGCCCACATTTAGATCCTGTCCTCCAACCAAGATCATCTAACAGCCAGAGGAGCCTCTCCAAACTCAACCAGGAGACTCCTTATGATCTTAGCACCTGGTCTCCTCCACTTCTTGCAGGAACACATCCAGGAGGTCTCCAGAGTGGTCTTTACATGCCTACATCCCTGTGCTCACAGCCCTGCATACTCCCGACTCTCCCTCCCTTCACCATCCCAGCTCAGCAGGAAGAAGCCAGAGCAGAGTCATCGCTCCCCTATACCCTAAGAGTCTGGGATGTTAGGTCAGGCCAGGGGCAAAGCCAAGATGGCATAGACCAGAAAGACCCTCCTTTCTTTTCTGATCAGGTCAGATTCCCATTAGACATCTGGACCTGAGACCCACCTCCAGATCTGAGCCCCTGACTTTGTTTAATTGGCCAGATTCCAACAGATTACCATGTCTCCTCCACCCTGTAAAATCCTCTCCCCACCTCTCAGAAGCACGCTTTTCAGGGCCCTCAGGATGGCTGGCGCCCATGAATTCACCTGAGAGAGAGAGACCTCATTTTCTGGAGAGAGAGAGAGAGACCTCATTTTCTGGAATAAATGCCTACCTTTATTTACCTTTTAATTCGGATTGATTTGGCCTTTTCTTAGTGTCAGATATACTTTTCAGTCATGTTTGAAGGCTCCTCCTTGGCAAGCCCAAACAACCATCAGTTCTGCCCTTGCGAAAAACCCACACTGGGGTTTTTCCTTCCCATGGTCATCAAATGAGGTCCAGTAAGCAACGCGTCCTAACTTGATCTTCCTGTACTGGTCTCCATGATATAGCCTGGGTAGTCCAACAATGGCAGTCTATACTCTGAAAAGGCTGAAACCCCAGTAGTAGCTCAGTCAATTTTGCACTTTTTAAACTGACTGGTAACATTACTATTCTTAACATGCTCAACTGAAAATGTGTGTGTGTGTGTGTGTGCACGTGTGAAAAGATGAGCTTTAAGATAATTTTAAACAATTGTCTCAAAAAAAAAACAGATTTTTTTTCACTATTTTTATCTTAGCCAAGCCTAGGTAAGATATAGCTCTTTTTAAAAAAAATGGAACTAAGGAGAACAGTCTTTTTTTTAAATCTTCTTCACTCTTTAAAGGCTTACAAAGGCACTATTTACAGATGGTATTTAATGTGTTTCATTACATCATACATATAATTTCTCTTTTATGATGTATTTGGGATAATTTATATCTTTGTCTTCAGCTTTATAGAAGGATAAAATAATTTAGGTAGAAACTATTAAATGATTAGGATTCTTACTTTAAAAAAAGGAAACAATTAGCTCAAAAAGTAAAGGAAACATAAATTCCAGATCTTTTTTTTAATTACATATATTTATTATGTGTGGTGCATGGGTGTGATACCCACATGACAGGGCAGATGTGTGGAGGTCAGAGGATAAATTTTAAAAAATTTAAAACCATACTTTGTGTGCAAAAAAGCAACAGTACTTTTTTTTCTTTATTAAGCTAAAAGATGTCATGTTTTCCTTAAGGAAGTGTTTGAAGACTCCTCCTTGGCAAGCCCAAACAACCATCAGTCCTGCCCTTGTACTCCATACGGGGTCTTCCCTTCCCATGGTCACCAAATGAGGTCCAGTAAGCACTGTGTCCTGTCTTGATCTTCCTGTACTGATCTCCATGATACAGCCTGGGTAATCTAATAATGGCAGTCTATACTCCGAAGAGGCAGAAACCCCAGTAGTTGCTCAGTCCACAACCTGGATATCTCAGCAGTCCCCATCTGGCACTCAAGGTTTGGATGATTCTGGGAGAGACATGAGTCTTCAGTCCATATTGGAAAGTTGAAAAGCTACAAAAGCAGTGGCAGCCACAGGGTAGCTGCACTTGCCAGTAAGAATTGAAGACAGACAAAACAACCGTGCTTTTTTTTTTAACTTTTTGTCTTTTTACTAAGATCTCAAGTTTTATACCTGACATGTAATTTCTCAGGCCTTACTAATTATTTATTTCTGGTTATACTGTCCTTTTAGGTGTTTAAGGCCACACAGCCCAGTTTGCCTGTATTTTTAATTGTGAGGTATTTAAGACACAATATGTGTATTTTCTTTGTTTCAGATACAGCTTCTTGGATTTTCATCTGTAATGCTGTTATTTTGTTAAGAAAGAAGTGGGAGGGTTATTTTGTTTTTAAAGAAAAGATTAATATAAACCATCAAGAAATGTATTTTTCTTTTTTTTTGGTCTTTTTGAAACAGAGTTTCCCTATAGCCCCAACTGGTCTGGAACTCATTATGTAGACAAGACTGGCCTTGAATTCACAGTGATCCACCTGCTTCTACCTCCTGAGTGCTGGGATTAAAGGCATGTACCACCACGACAGGCATAAAATGTATTCTGGGTAAGGATTAAAGAAAAAGAAAAATCCTTTTAAATAAGGACTGAGGCTTCAGAGATGGCTCTGCGCGTAAAAACCTCAAAACTTAGCAGCTCTAACCCAGAACTGGGGAGCCAGAATCAGATGGATCCCTGAGGCACGCTGGCCAGCCAAACTAGCACACAGCTGAGCTCCAGGTTGAGTGAGAGACCCTATCACAAAAAAAAAAAACATGGTGGAGAGCGACTGAAAAAGACAGTGGCCTCTGCCCTCCACATGCATTCACTCACACGCCCATGTTCATCCCCACGTATATCTGCAATACCCACATGAACATGTAGATACACCATACAAGCAAATAAATAATAACTAAATAAGGATTTTATATGACAAAATAAGATTCTATCCTCAGGTAAAAGATGGTTCTAAAATGAAAAAAGACAGATGTGCACAAAGCTGGAAGGTGAAAGCATGTTGTAAAAAGAACTTTCATAAGTGAAAATTTAAAGAAACATAGATATGACTAAGTTGACTATAAGTGAAGGTTATTAAAATTGCCTAAGGTCAAAATATAAGACCCTGAGATAAAAAGAATGTCCGGTTTTCTGTTCGCAATAAGGTTTTTAAAAACATTGATCTACTCTTAGTAACATTTATAGAACTGTCTTAGAGAGCAAGAATTCTGTTCTATCATTTTACTAAATGAGTCACTTCAAACTTGGTGATTAAGACTGGAGAGATAGCTCAGCGGTTAAGGGCCCCGCCTGCTCTTGCAGACGATCTAGGTTCAAATCCCAGCACCCACATGGGGCTAACAACCATCCATTAACTCCAGTCCCAGGGGATCCAACACCCTCTTCTGACTACTGTGGGCTGTGCACAGCACAGCTGTGCTTTCATGCATCCAGGAAATACACTTATACACATAAAGCAAAAATAATAAATAAAATATTATTTTAAACTTGGTGATTGAAACCACGTGTGTGGGCACATGCCTTTAACCCCAGCAGAGGCAGGCATATCTCTGTGAGATTGAGGCCAGTCTGGTCTACATAGGAGTTCCAAGCTAGCTGTGGAAACCCTGTCTACAGGGAAACCCTGTCTCGAAAAAGACAAAAACAAAAACAATGATTGGACTTTATTCAAATGCTAAGTATTTTTTTTTCCATTAAGCTAAAGCCTTCCCTTGCCAGGTAACAACAGCCTTAGCAATGGAGGAAATTCTATTTAAAAATTATTCCTACTTGGAGCATTCCTGCTAAAATCATATAGTAAACATAAAATTTATTTTAGTATACTATTGTACGAAATTCCCATTGTGCTTGTGATCTTCAGTCCTCTAGATTGGTAGTTAAATAATCAAATGTCACTAATTGTCTAAATCGACTAAAGCTTTTGGCTTCCTTAGCCTATGACACTGCCATTAATTGTTCTAAATGAAAGATCTATTTCTTTTCCAGAAACATCTATTATATCCTTATAAAGATAAATACTGGACATATTGTAAATTTCAAAAATTGAATTATATGAGCTATCTCTATTTAATACAATAACCAAAAAATCAGAATTGGTTAGAAGGTTTAATATACATTATATTGATAAATGCCATGCACTGTTTGAACTTGCTGAAGGCAGACTTGGGGAGTGAGGAAGATTCCCTGGTGTTACACTCAAGCATGTTTATGTCAGGTGTCCTCCAAAAACCCTGTCCTGGCTCAGACTGGCCTCCTGGCTCTATAATAACAGCAAGCAGCTAAGGGTATTTGAAATATCGCTCCTTTGAAGACAGATCAACTACTTCCAACAGAGGTTTCTGTTGTTTATCTCATGGAAGCTCATCTGTGGAGAGAAAGCTCAATCTGAAAGTCCAGCTGACTGCCTCAACTCCTGGGTCAGCTTCTGCGGGATGTTGGCCAAGCCCTTTTGATGGTGTTACCTTTGTATACGCTTTCCATGGAACTACTACAGTCATGGCTCCCTGGTGTTGTAAACTCCTGGTGCTCTGTTGTCCTGCACCTGCTTCTCTCTGATACTTACTTGCTCTTTCACTGTCTGTTTTGCTTTTGGTTGATGTACACTTAACAAACACATTTAAAACTGAAAGTATAGCTATCATAGGTCATTCTCCAGACGGTTCAGAACACAGTGTCTTTCTACCACAAGCTCTCGGGAAACTGAAGAACTAGAAGGATCAAAAACGGAAATAAAATGTTTTCATCAACTGGAAAAAGACATCACATCAAAGATGCCCTTCAGCCTGGAGGAAACGGATCCTATCAGGAATGTCTAACCACCTCCTGTGCTACAAAACTTCAGGAAATAAACTCTTAGCTTTCTATTTTCTTACTTCAAACATGTGCCAACTTCTGAGAGCACAACCACGGGGACTTCGGAAAAGCTGGGTAACACTCATTCTCAACTACAGTGACAACTTAGTACCCCAAATAACTAAATAGTCTGAACTTTTGCTTTTTATATGTCATTAATCTTTTATATTTAGATAGCTTTTAAGCTATCTAAGATATTTATAATTTTCTTCTGTATATGTTCCTGTGGTGTAAAAATGCTAATCTTGGTTTTAGAGAAACTACGGATGAAGATGGCATTATGCCCTTTCATTATTTGTTTTATGTCTGTTTGCTTACTCAACCTCCTGCCTTATTTAAACCAAGTCTTCATGTTTAAAAAGACTGAAAAAGAGCTGGCAAGATGGCTCAACAGTTAAGAGCACTGGCTGCTCTTGCAGAGGACCCAGGTTTGGTTCCCAGGACCCACATGACAGCTAAGAGTCATGAGTAACTCCAGGTCCAGATCCAGTGCCCTCTTCTGGCCTGTACAGGCATTACACACACATGGTGTACTTACATGAAGACAAAACACTCATACAACATAAAGTAAAAAATAAATATTTTTTAAATAATAAAATTAAAAGATTCAAGATTTTTTACTACCTTTGGGGGGGGATCTCATTCAGTATAATTTGGACACAGACATTTTAAATCTTGCAAAAGGAATGCCATTCAGGGGATACCTCCATTTCAAATCTGAACTCTTAGAGCCAAAAGCAAATAAATTTTTCTTACTAAGAAAAGGGGGAAGTACATTAACTGTATTCAACCAACTGGATTACTATGTTTACATTTATATTAAAAATGTTAAGATACAAATTCAAAATGCTAAAAAGTTATGGCATACCCAAACTTCTAGCTACTTTAAAGTAACGTCAATTCCATCAACTCTTATTAGAGATAACCAAAGACTTGGGTTACCTCCTCTTAGTCAAATTATACAAAAGACATCAGTCTTCAATGATAATAGCATTCATGGTGATTTATACCTTAAGAGCCATATTTTCATTATATTTCACATATTCATATTTTACCAATACAAAGTAAACAAGCAATATTACAAAGTGATTCCTATTGGAACCTTGTTTCATTTTCTGATTATAAATAAAAAATAAAATTGGGTTATGCCTAGATAACCTATAAATCCTAAACTCTAACAGCTTCAACTTTTTGTTCCTATCCTTGTTGCTAATAATATTTAGTACATGGGGGGAAAAAATCTTGTTGAAAAAATACTTTAGAGGGTGGGACTCATGTTAGAATTTGTCAAAGAATAATAATTTTTGGTCTTTTTAAGACAGGATCTCCCTTCAGTCCCAGATGGCCTGGAGCTTGCTCTGTAGACCAGGTTGGCCTTGAGCTCACAGAGATCTGCCACCCTCTGCTTCTGTGTGCTGGGATTAAAGGCATGCACCACCACGCTCGGCAAGAATAATAATTTTTAATTGAATAATAGTTATCTGATTTCTTCTATGATGTGACTTTCAATTTACTTTTCTAAACTAAATTTTGTACAATACCAAGATAGTAAAACAGATAAAATTATTATCCACAGTGAGAGTTATAATAATTTATATATTAAAAACCAATCTTTCCTAAAACTTGAACAAGCCATTTTTCATGAGTTTTGAGAACTATAAAATCATATTTCCCAAAAGAAAAACTAAAATTAAAAGATAATAAATGTTTTAAATACTCCAAACATCAAATAACAGATTCCATACAGTATAAAATATGTAGACACAAGGGGAAATACATAGTCAATCTAGTTTTAAATTGTGATTTTGTTGATGGTGATGATGCTTAAAATCCTTTTACCTCTTTAGCCATATTTGTTTTTGATTATTTTAACTTTAGTATACTATTCCTATTATGTGTCATGTGTGAATACTTTGTCAAACACACAAGACAAAAACAATCAAACCAGGAACATAATGACTAGTGATGCAGGTATCTCTTCCTCAACAACCAATCAACTATTTCTCTCTGATAAAAACACCCTATCTGCCTGCTCATCCTCAATTTTATCAGATTGTAGAAACAAGCCTTCCTAACACCTTAGGTCATAAAGCAATATTTGACCTCCCTGTGCACAAAGTGGGATGTTTGATCAACAGAAGAAACAATAAACTGCAGTTCTCCCCAATAATTAATAATAATAATAATAATAAGCCATATCTACAATAAGTATTCTACTAGGTTGACTAACTGATTAGAACTTCTATGATGTGGAGAACTGGAAGGTTTCAGGCCCAGAGACACCTTATTGTGAGCTATCTCAGCCCCCTAAACAGCCATTTATTACCCACCTCTATATTTGGACCCAATATCCTTGGGGTTATTGTGTAAAATCTGTTTGTAGTACACCAACACATTGTAGCTTCCACCAAGTTAAAGGCTAAGAATATTTGATAACGTCTAAGGTCTGTAACAGATACTTGTTTGCTTTCCCATAACCTACCTGCACTAAAAATGTCTTGGTTTATCATTTTCTTTCTTCTTTTACTATAAAACTTCATAAAACTGTTACAACAGGGCTGGAGAGATGGCTCAGCAGTTAAGAGCACCGACTGCTCTTGTAGAGGACCCGGGTTCAATTCCCAGCACCCACGTGGCAGCTAAGAACCGCCTTTAAACTGGGCATGGTGGAGCTTGCTTTTAATCCTAGCACTCAAGAGGCAGAAGCAGGCAGATCTCTGTGAGTTCAAGGCCAACCTAGTCTACGGAGTGAGTTCCAGGCCAGCTGGGGCTATAGGGAGACCCTGCCAAAAAAAAAAAAAAAGAAAAGAAAGTTACCACATTGGAACATGGTATTTGGGATAACTTGAATCTCTGTTTCTGGGCCATGGCCACTTATATTGGGCTCCAAAATAATCCTTTGAATGAGAGCTGGGTTTAATACGGACACATTTAGGGGACTTTGTGTTTCTTAGTCTTTCATCTGTATGTGTATTGTTCACCTTGTTGTGATTTAAACCTTTCGCTGTTCTGAAAACAACTTCTACTGAAAGAAAATGGAATACCAGATCCTATTTCCACATTACTAAGCTTCCTCCTAACCCCATTTTTTAAGCAACCTCAGGATAAGGGTCACTCTGCTTGGTGCTGAAGTTATACAGTGGAGGGTACAGAAGTTCTAGACACCCAGATAAATATAGTATAAAGTGAAGTGATTACTTGATTTTAGAAGTTAAGGAAAAGATGGGCATTTCGATGGATATCGCATACAGCTCTGCACTGTTCTGAATATTCTGCCATAAACATGCATTACTTTTATAAATCTTGAAGCATCTGACTTGGTTCTTCTACTTCAAATATTATGAACAGATCATGCTCTAGGGCAAAGGGGAATCAAGTTGGGTTAGTTTGATCATCACTGTAACCAAATACCTGAGAAAACCAACTTTGAGGAGTAAGAAGTTATAGAGATTTTGGTCCACCCTGGAGGAGGGCAGGTGAGAGCAAAGCCATTTACATCACATGACTAGGAAACAGAGAGAGAGAGAGAGAGAGAGAGAGAGAGAGAGAGAGAGAGAGAGAAAGAGACCAAGGACCAGGTAGAACTTTCAAAGGCTATCAATGAGCTACTTCCTCTAGTTAAGCTTTACCTCCAAAAGTTTCCACCAAGTTCCCAAAGAGCCCCACCATCTGGGAACCAAGAGTTTAGCACCCATCGGGGGATGTTTCATATTCAAACCATAACAAAGTCACTGATGGAGGTGGGTTTGCTCATCAGCTGATGTGAAGCAGGAAGAACAGGATTAGAGGACGAGGGAAGCACAGGGGAGAGCTCGATAACTAGGCAAGGTGAGGAAGGAAAAGGGTCAGAGAGGACATGGAGAAAGAACAACAGTCCTAGACCAGTGGATACCATCTAGAAGCCACAAAGAAACAGCTTTTCCAGAAAGGACAGAAGCCTTTAGCTCAGTGAGACCTATGTCAGATTTGGACATGAGTAAGGCACCCTCTCCCTCCCTTAGGAAGAGGAAGATACTCACACTGTGGTAACTGTGTTTAGCTATGGAAAACAAGCCTTGAACTCTACACCATACTCCTTGGCTGCCCGCTCTTATCCTGGCACTGGGTGGGAGGTTCTGGTCCTACCATTCACCACTGCTATTGTCAAAGGAACTGTAGCAGCACCAGAAGCAGTGAACAGAGGGATGTGTTACCAGAGCTTTGAAGAGAAACTGCCATTTGACTAGCATTCTGTCCCTAACCATGACTCTCGGGCTGAGGCCCTGATTTTATTACAAAGTAGATCATGGCATAAGGCACATGTGGGCATGCTAGATCTGGCCAATTAATGAGAGTAAGGAAGACTGTAAATTGCTGGCGGTTTATTGATGGTGCCACTTGGCAAAATAATGCTTTCTGCCTCCTCCCTCAGCTGGATAGCACACCTGGTTTCCTTTCATTACCGAGGCCCATGGGTGCCATGAAAACTCTGCCAATTTGATGCTGAAGTGATCACAAAGAAATCCTGGTGTAGATCCTGGTCCAGTAGCTTCTCAAAGATTAGAATTAGAGAAATTGGTAGAGTAGAGATTATTTCATTGCTGAGCCAACTCCCCTGCCTGGGAACTGGAAGGTCAAATACAGTACACACACACACACACACACACACACACACACACACACACACCTGCTCCCCAGCTGTGCAGACACAGGAACACACATAACACAGACATGTGTGCATACTCTGCAGTCTACATTTGGATATACATAGGGTAACTATTTTCTCTCTGCTTAGCCAGAGGAGGTTTGGTCTTCTGCACCTTTTTCCTTTGAATGGAGCATTCTAATTGAGAAAAGGCCCCAGTTCTGGGGATATTAGCTTAATCTTCATATTAGTTTTTCTGCCTACCAAGAATACTGGATTGTACACAGTCTTTTAAAAAAAAAAACAGTGTGGGGTGTGGTGGTACACCCCTTTAATCCTAGCACTTAGGAGGCAGAGGCAGGAGGATCTTTGTGAGTTCAAGGCCAGCCTGCTCTACAAGTGAGTTCAAGGACAGCTGGGGCTACAGGGAGACACTGTCTCAAAAAGACAAAAAAAAAAAACCCTTCAATTCTGAAAATGCTCTGGCATTGTGTGCTCTGAAGCTTTGATTGCTGGTGCCTGGGCTCTCAGAGAAGGGTGTGTCACACATTTTCATTATCCTGACTTTCGAGCTACGTAAACAGGCCATATTACTTAACCATTCTGTGCCTCAGTTTCCCCATTTGCAAATTATAGGTAATGGATGTATTCTACTGGAGGTGTTAAAATGAATTATGAGCATGCATATATCTTCTTTAATGGAGTCCTTCGCAAACTGTTGGGGGGGGTTTCCTGTCTCACCACCCACCTGACCTCAGTGCCCTCCCCAACCAGCCACCTCCGCCACCGAAAGTTTTTTTGTTGTTTTGTTTTAGACAGGGTAGTCTCCAACTCTCTATGTAGCTGTTGATTTTGAACTCTTCATCCTCCTGTCTACACCTCCCAAGGACTGGAATTACAGGAATTTTCTACTATTATACTTAACTCTAAATTTCAAATACAAGTATTCTTAGTTCCACATTTATCTATCTTCATGTTGAGGAAACACATGCACCTCTCAAAGACAGGAAACTCAAAATCTGCCTTTCCACTAGGAAGACTCTTTTTCCCTGTGGTTTGCAAAACACCTTGATATGGGGGGGGTGGAAACATGGCTCAGCAGTTAAAAGCATGTACTGCTCTTGGGAGAGCCAGAGTTTAGCTCGAAGGCATGTCAGGTGGCTCATAACTGTCTGTAACTCCAGCTTCAGGAGATCTAACACTTTCTTCTGGCCTCTGTGGGCACCTGTACTCATGTGCACATACCTACACACAGACACACACTTGCACAGACACACACAAGTGCACACACACGATTTAAAGTAAAATTTTTTAATCACCTGATATCTGTTTCTTCCTTTGAGCCTCATAAAATCATGGGAGAGAAAGGAGGCTGGAAAAAGAGGTGTGTGTGAAAGCTCACAGAGGAGACAGGAAACACCCACAAAGACACACTGAGGGGACAGTGGCTCAGTGGCTATTTTCCTGTTGCTGTGATAAAACACCATGACCAAAAGCAACTATGGAAGAAAGTTTATTTGGATTTATGGTTCCATGTCGGGTGTGGTGTCTTTGAGTCACACGTGACCACCTTCCACATGCTGTCCTTCCTTTCTTGGCTCAGCTCCAGAACTTGCCTCCTGCCTGCAGGCCAGCAGTCTCTGGGCTCTGCTCCCGCAAGAAGAGGGGAGGGAATACCGCTGGAGATCACACGAGGAATGAACTCACACACACACACACACACACACACACACACACACACACACAGAGCCGAGGAGGATAGGAACTCCATTTATTTACTGTCATTGAGGTCTATATATTCAAGACTACTGTGCTTTGGGCAAGGAAGTGGGGAGCAGGTGGAAGGGGGGGTGAGACCACCTGGTTCTAATTGGGGGGGGGGACTGCAGAACTCCGGTTTGTGCAACAGGTAACTAGAGGTGTGACATTCTGTTCAGTGCCTCAAGGGAAGGGGCCTGGGACTTTGCAGAGATAGGGTGAGGCAAGAATCATTGTAATATCCCGAATCTTCCGGCTACAGATAACTCTGGAAGCCCACAGACATATCAGATAACTGGAGATCCTCTCAGGACAGGTCTTAAAATTTCTCGCTTCAAGCCACACACAAAGTTCCATTCCCACATCCCACCTTTTATTTTTTAATTAAAATGGAGCAGTAGGGCCGGGTGTGGTGGCGCACGCCTTTAATCCTAGCACTTGGGAGGCAGAGGCAGGCGGATCTTTGTGAGTTCAAGGCCAGCCTGGTCTACAGAGTGAGTTTCAGGACAGCTGGGGCTACAGGGAGACCCTGTCTCAAAAAGACCAAAAAATAAAATAAAATAAAATGGAGCAGTAATGTCAAGGTCCTCTAGGGAGTCCCCTGGGACAGCCTGGTATTGGACTAGAACAGTCTTGGCTGCAACCTCACTGAGTGTATTGATTCGGTTTTTGATAAACCGGAGAGCACAGGGTGCAATAGTCAGGAGAATTCCTAGGGTGAAAATGGGTCCCAGTAAGGGAAGTAGCCAGGAGGTCAGGGGGTTGGAAAACCATGGGACAGAAACTTATGGGGAGTATCTATCACGGAGTTCTTTCCTGAGATTTTTTAGGGTTTTTAACATTTTGCTCGACAATACCAGAGTCATTTAAATAAAAAACAACATTCCTCTCCCGGGAACACACAGGTTCCCCCATTTTCTGCAGTCAGTAAGTCCAGGGCTCACCGGTTCTGCATCACCACCTCCGCCAGAGAAGTTATCTGCCTCTGGAGCGATTCAACCTGTTCGTTGTGGACGCCATTGCTTCATCAAACTTAGTTTGGAAGTCCGCATCCATGCTCCGCCCACAGTTCCCATCGCTGCCTTGGAGAGGGCGAGGCCTAGACTGACCAGAACCGGGATGAAAATCTCTCTTTTTTTGCGGTTCTCAGCCTCAGCCTTTAACGGTTGAGCTAGGGACTACGGGGAGACCCTGTCTCGAAAAGACAAAAAAAAAAAAAAAAAAAAAAAAAAGAAAGCAAGAAAATACTCTCTCTGTTGACGGTCTGGGTCTGGCTGCAGCATTCAAGGGACTCCCTCCTTTTCATAAAGGAAGAGCTGAGGGGTGATAATTATGGGCAAACAAATTCCAGAACCAGTAGCAACCAGAGGGATGCGGTGCCATCACACCAGAGAAAGAATGGTGATTTGACACACAGGGTCCTGTCGAAAGGGACACTTCAGAGGCATCTGGGGTCTGGGGCTGCTGCAGCACTTACTAAACAAATAGGAAGCCTAGTGAGTAGGTCGAACAGACGAATGCCGAATGCCCGTGAAACACTGGCTCTGTCTCCATGGGGGTAGATTCCTGTAAAGAGGTGTTGGAGGGAACGGCACTGAAAAGAGGGTGTGTGAGGGATGCACAGAAAAAACCTTGGTAGACATTAGGGTGGGTGGTATAATTGAGGAGATCTCTGGCATATTCAATGTACTGAGGCCATGTTACAGTGGACTGCAGCTTTCCTTCCATTTTGGACTCCTGTAACAGAATGTGGGATTGAGTGAGGATGGGCTGAGGAGCTAGAACAAGCTGGCGAGAGATACGGATATCTGCAGCAGGGGACAAGGCATTGCTGTAAGGGTAGAGTTTTCTCTGTTCTCCAGCTCTCCAGTACTCACTCCGGGCATCCTGTATATTAATTTTAAACTGGTTATTTCGGATTTGAAATAGGCTTCTTGGGCTGTGAACACTCTCCAACCTGCAAGACCAGAATCTACAACCACCATAAGTATCAGCTTCCCATAAGCACCGTTCTTTGTTAGGATGGGGGAAACATAAAGGGTGCCTGGGAAGTAATGATGGAATTGGGAAACACAGTAATTGTGATTGCTTCACTTCAGCCTTGCAAAGGACAGTCGCTGATTCCAATTACCTGATTTCTTCCCTCCCAAGTTTCTCTGACAAAAATTACCAGTCATGGGTCCAAGTCAGAGGTCTGTTCTCAGGCTGGGAAGAGATAGAGTTAGTTTGAACTTTTATCAGAGCAGCTAAAAGGATGGCAGACAGGGGTGCAAAGGGGGACACATGGATTTTTGCAGAACTGAGGAGTTGTTCAAGTTTCTTCCAGAGCAACAGGTGTACCATCTTTTTGGTCAGTGGTGATGAATCTGGCATTTCTGGCTGGAATCCAAATCCAGGGTCTCGGATGATCCTGTGGGAAGATGCAAGCAAAGCCCCTCCCAGTTGTTAACAGTGGATCAGGTCCTTTCCACTGACTGTCTAGGGGGTCCTTCCACCTGACAAGTATTTGAGGAACAGTGCTTGGTGTCTGCCAATGTTTGACTATGGCTGGACTCTTTGAATCTCTGTAAATGTTAAAGAGGTTTAGAGTTGCCAATGCCATTGCCAGCTGGATGTTAGGAGGGTATTTCCTCACCTTTTGTTTTAATAATTGATTTTTTAGGACCTGATGGGTCCGTTCTATGATGCCTTGTCCCTGTGAGTTATGAGGGATACCTGTATGATATGCAATATTTCATAATTGACAAAATGATTTAAAGTGAGAGCTAAAAAATAAATAAATAAATAAAGTGAGAGCTAGCAAATGCTGGCCCATTATCCATTTTAATCTGTTTGGGGATGCCCAAAGGTAGCAAAGGTAGAAAGTAGGTGGGCAGTGAGGTCCTTGGCTTTCTCTCCTGTATGGGGAGTAGTCCAGATGAATCTAGAATAAGTGTCTATGGTGACAAATACATATTTTTATTTTCCAAAAGAAGCTATGTGTGTAATATCAGTTTGCCAGAGTGCATTGGCTTTCAATCCCCTGGGGTTAATTCCCAAAACCTGTAGTGCAGGTGTTTTAAGTAAGTAGAACAGGACGAACAAGTTCTGAGGATTCACTGAAGTTGGGCAGAGGGGATTGTAGGAAAGTGAGCTTGGAGGCCTTTCAGGTTAACATGGGTGAGGGAGTGGAATTTTTCTGCTTCAGAGAGGGATGGGACACAAACCCCTGTAGAGGAGACTCGATCTGCAAGAGAGTTGCCTTCAGAGAGAGGTCCTGGCAGGAGGCTGTGGACATGGATGTGCTGTATAAAGAGGGGGTGACTCCTATTCTGTATAAGGGATGAAACTGCAATGAGAGGTGGGGAGAGGGGATTTTTGTCTAATTGGACAAAGGATCTGGATAGCCAGGGCAGCAGATTGATCACATAGGTACTGTCTGAGAAGAGATTAAGAGGCCTGTTGGTTTCTTTGAGAGCTAAATAAACAGTATAGAGTTCTCTGTACTGTGAGGAATGGTCAGGAAGTGGGCGAAACAGGATCTGAGGGGCTTGATCCAGGTTGTCATAAATGATGGCTGCAGCCCCTCACTTCTCTCTGTCTGTGAAAACAGATGCGGCCTGCCTTATAGGCACATCTTGGAAAAGATGGGGAAGAAGCCAGTTTAGCAATGGGAGAGTGGAGACCCACCTGTCGTTAGGGTAGTGATTTTCTATCTGTCCTGGAAATCCCATGAGGCTTACAGCTATATGAACATGATTTTGCATCAGCCACTGGATATCCAGGAGGGAGAAGGGTGTCACTATGACATCAGGCTCCTTCCCCAGTGTCTGCAGGGAACGTTCCCTCCCATTTCTTATCATAGAAGCTAAAGAATCCATTTCAGTTAACAGGGAGTTCCCCCTATGGGTGTGTGCAGCCACTCTAGTACTCCCCTGGATTGGTTAAGTGAGCGTGGGGGTAGTGTTAAAAATAAGCAACTGCACTGGAAGGGAGGGTGTGAAACGTGCTAAAGCCATGCTCTGGAGAGCTCAGTTGACTTCAGCCAGAGCTTCTGAGGCTTCTGCTATGAGCTTTCGCCTGGGAGCAGGGTTTCTGTTGCCTCGAAGAAGGTCAAAGAGAGGCTGTAGCATTGTGGTGGGGATGGACAGCCATGGACAGAGCCAGTTAAGATTTCCTAGGAAGGACTGAAGGGATGCTAGCGTGAGCTTGGGAGGAAGGGGGAGTACAGGTTTGAGAGGTCTCACTGCAGTGAGAGAAATTTCAGTGCCTAGGAAACAAATTGGGAGAATCATTTGAAATTTAGCATAGGCTATTTTAAATCCAAAAGCTTCTAAGGATGGTACAAGCCTGTCCTTTAAAGTTGCCGGGTCAGTTGATAATGTGTCCCAAACTAAAACGTCATCCATATAATGGAAGACTTGCAGACCTTGTTCTATTTGGGGTTTAAGAGTCACTGCTACCACCTCTTGGCAGAGCGTTGGACTGTTGGCCATGCCTTGTGGTAGGACAGTCCACTTGTAACGAGTTGCTGGACCTGAATTGTTAATTGCAGGAACTGAGAAAGTGAACTGCTTGCAATCCTCAGCATGGAGGGGGATGGAAGAAAAAAAAAAACAGTCTTTTATATCTAAGGCTAGCAGAGGGGTGTTAGCTGGAATAGCAGAGGCAAGGGGGAGACCCCTCTGTGGTGACCCCCATATATGCATAGTTCTGTGTCCTGGAATCAACTGGGCTGAGGAAAGGTAAGTGCACTGCTCGCCCATTCCCTGAGACACTCAGATGTGGCAGGGAGTCCAGTCAAGCAGGATCTCACTTTATTGCAAGCAGGGCAGTGACTTATATACGAAACAGCCACAAAAGGCATTTAGGTGCTAAAGCAAATGACCAATGTTCCTGCAGCCCCTCTGACCCTCTCAGGCAGATTGGCATACAGGCTGACAATTGTAACTTATGCCACTTGTCCTTATCTTTCCCCAACCAGAGGTTTTGGCAAACAACCCGGGTCCCTCCTCCTCTACCTCCCCTCAGTGCCATCTTGACCTGGATGGCCAGGTGGGGCCCATCAGACTCCCCCTTTTTTTCTTTTATAACCCACCTCTTTCTGAGGTATGGGTGTGGTACCTCCTCGGAAGTTCACCATTGAGGCACCTTATGTAAGGTTCACCTTATAGTGTGTGGAAGCCTTCGGGTTCCAGCTGGTCATAGCGCAGTGTAAGGGCTATGAGTTGTACCTCCTGGGCCTTTTCTCTGATCAGCCTGGTTAGCCTGTTAAAGAGGCAGGGCCCAAATATGCACAGGAATGAAATTATAAGGAGGGGGCCCATCAGCGTGGAAATAAGAGTGGTCAGCCAAAGGGACCAATCAAATCATTGTTGGTACCAGGTGGATCCATACTCTCTTTGCCTGTCCTCAATTCCCTTCTTGCGCTCTTCAGTGAATGTTACCTGAACGGGGTTGCAGTGGTAATTGGTGCATGCCCCATGGAGGAGGTTGCTGGCCTTTCTTTGTGTCTTTACCCTAGTGACCCGAATAGCTCCCTTGTGCCCACCCAATAGCCTGATCCTGTAGTCTCACACCCCCATGTCTTACAGTAGAAGTCTCCCAGCCCACCACAGTTAGGTATCTTTTTTTGCAGTCTGGTTACTCCCGGGGCATATGTAAATGTCAGTGTCCCTAAGTGCGGCTCGTTTGAGGACGTGAGAACTTCCTGGGGATCTAGGATCCCCCACCACTGGCAGGGTGCATCCCTTTTGTCCATTACATTCTGGCCTCCCCAGGTGAGCCGGGGTCCAATCAGCCACATCCCAGCTTCCTCGGGCCAGATCGCAGAGATCAAAGAAGAGCGGTGGCCACCATGCAAGGGGGAGGGTATCATTCATGGTGCTGTTGAGGATCCCTCCATTGCTGGGATTGGTCACCAGCCATGTCACTGTCTGTGGTTGATGGGGGTTGCAGTGCAGCACTCCTGTCACTCCTGCCATCACCCATGCAGCCGCCAGCAGACTCAGGAACTGCGCCATCTGTAAGTGTTAAAGCACATAGGAGCTTCTCAAGGGTCTGTTGCCCTTGGGCCTGGTTAGTCCTTTTTATCACTTTGTGTTTTCTCTTGTTTCTGAAGGTGAGTTGAGACCACCATATCCTCTTTCTTTCTTTCTTTGTTAGTTTGTTTTTGGTCATCTTCCTGTTCTGAGGGAATGGACAAAAACTTTAGATTCTTAGCTGGCACCCAGATAGGCACCTCCTCCCCTATAGGAAATACACACCCAAAGCCCCTTCCCATCATAATTAGTGGGTCTGGGCCTTTCCATTGGTGTGTTAAAGGATCTTTCCATTTAACCTTCACCTGGGGGTTGAGGCTTGTGTGTTCCCAGTGTTTTTGGAACCTGGATTCTGTCATATCTTTAGAAAAATTTAAAATATTTATAGTAAACAGAAAATTTTTAAATATTTATAGTAAACAGAGCTTCTGCCAATTACAGGTAGGGGCTTACTCCCCCTTCTTGTTTTTGTAATTTTTCCTTAAGGTATTGGTGATTTTTTACAACAGGGGCTTGTCCCTAGTTGTAGGGGATTCCTGTAGTATGTTTAATACCCCATCTCTCAAGAAAGCCTGCAAGAGCCTTTGAAGTGAAGCAAGGTCCATTGTCTGTTTTGATCTGGCCTGGCAGTCCTAATGTTGCAAAACATTGGAGAAAGTGGGATTGGGCCTATTTGGCCCTTTCTCCAGAATGGGCCATGGCCCAACAGCTCTGGAATATCTATAGACACGAAAACATATTTAAGTTTGCCAAAGGCGGCGAAGTGGGTGACATCTATTTGCCAGAGGGTATTAGGTCTTAGGCCCTGAGGATTAACTCCTTGGTGTTGAAGCAGGGGTACTCTCAAGATTTACATGTTTGGACAATTTTTTTCAATTTCTTTACAGGCACCTGGGGGAAACTTTGGTGTAGCCCTCTCCAATTTACATGGGTTAGCTCATGAAAGTTTGCAGCTTTCTGAGCTGTTAAGATATTAGGCCCCTAGGCCAGCTGGTCTGCTAGGGCGTTTCCCATAGATAAGAAGCCTGGGAGGCCTGAGTGTTTTCTGTGTAATAGGGACCTCCTCCAGCAGACTCTTATCTCTCAGCAAGTCAAACAGTGGTGTTAGTTTTTCTGTAGGGATAGCTACCCAAGGCCTAAGCCAGTTAATCTCTCCAAGCAGACTTTGGAGCTGTGTCAGAGTAAGACACTCTGGCACTCTTATACCAGGCTTCACAGGACTGACCCTTGTAAGGGAAAGATGGGTTCCCAGTACCTTAAAAGGGGGGATTTGTTGGAGCAAAGGCACTGAGAAAGCAAACTTACTACAATCCTCTGGGTGCAGGAGGATGGAGAAAAACAAACAGTCCTTAAGGTATAACAAAGATGGGGGTGCAACCAAGGAGCAGGGCAGCAGTGGCAGCAGCTGCTGTGGCAAAGACGTGGTCTGCACCCACCAGGGAGTGCCGACACCCCCTCCCCACCTGTGCCTCCATCCCCTCAGCGCATTCTTTTGTAAAGGCTGCCCATTTCTCTTTGGTGTCTTTCTCTATCCCTCCCAAAGCTCTCCCCAAGGTGGAAAGAGGTCTTTAGGGCCGTATTGGTAGGGTAAAAGCTGAGGGGCAATCATTGCCAAAATGCCTCTCCCTTTCCCTTGCCAGTTTTTCCACCCTAGCCCAAGTCTGCCAGGAGAAGAGGTTGACCCCCATAATCCAAGGGGTGAGGGAGATGATAGTTTCCCAAGTGTTCAGGGCATTGGTCTCAGTTAACTCAAGTCCTCTAGATTGTAACATGAGACATAAAGCTCTCAAGGCAGGATCCTTCTTAGTTGAAATTGCATCACCCATATGTAGGGTCTCACTTACCCTGGAAGACCACTTGGCCTCAGCTGGCAGGCATGGGGTACCTCGGGGTCCCCCTCTTCGAGCCCCATGCAGGGCACCAGGTGTTGGGTCTTTCCCCAACCAGAGGTTTTAGCAAACAACCCAGGTCCCTCCTCCTCTACCTCCTCTCAGCGCCATCTTGACCTGGCTGGCCGGGTGGGCCCCATCAGTTCTATTAATGGCTCACGGGTCTTGTAAGAGACACCAACCTCCTGTTGTCTTTTTTATGACAAACACATGGGTGTTCCAGGGGCTTCGAGATGGACAGATGCATCCCAATGAAAACTGTTCCTTGACTAAGTCTTGGAGAGCTTGTAATCCCCTGGTAAGAGCCACTGCCCAATCCAGACTGGATCATCTGACTTCCATTCCAGACAAGGGGGAGAATACTCTGCAGTGACACTCAGGATTGGGGGTGCTTCTTGCTGAGATGATGGAAGCATTTTCCCCCAGTCTGGGCATAGTTGTTCTCACTTGGAGTGGCAGTAATCATATCTAAAGCCTCTAAAATATCTCGCCCTAACAGATTGATATTAGTGGGTGCTATTAACGGACGAATCTGACTCATGTTTCCATCAGGGTCCTCCAAGTTGTAAATATCATTTGTTATTTAAGACTATGAGGGCCCTCCTATTCCTAGAAGTTTAGGTCCTGGGAGCAAGGGCCAGTCAGGGGGTATTTCTTGCTGTTTTATAATGGTTCTATCTGCCCCTGTATCTATCAAACATTTAAAAGACCTCCCCCCAATTTTAATCCTCAGTGCAGGATGTGAGCCTTCTGAACTAGGTGCTGCCCAGGGGGGTGTGCACTGACTCATTTTCCCCTGGGCTAGGGGCTGCTCATCTGGGAGTTTAAAGGTGGCAATTTTTCCCCATCTTTATCATAGTTTGAGCAGCAATCTTTCCTCCAATGATAACCTTTTTTACACCAGGGGCAGAGAATGCATGGGGGGCATTCAGGAGGCCCTCTGGGAGAGACTGGTGCTTTCGGGCACTGTCTTTTCCAATGACTTCTGTCCTCTACAGTTAAAACATTTCTCATTTGTGGTGACAGCAGCCACAAAGGCTTGAGCTAGGTAATTAGCTTTGTGGGAGGCTATGCCCACATCCTGAGTTGCCACTATCCATCTGTCATAATGGTCATCTTTTAAGCCTTGTCACGCTTGTTTATATTCAGAATTCATTCCCTCCCAAACAATATTTTTGAGGAGTATCTCTCTGGCTGTAAAATTGGGGATCTTCCTCTCTAGGCTGCTTTTAGTTCTTAAGATAAAGTCAGATAGGGGTTCCTCAGGTTTTTGCCTAGGAAATAATAATGAACTGGCCTGAGATTCAGTGGGTGGTGTAATTCTATCCCAGGCCTGTAGGTCACAAAGGCAGACCTGGTCAAAGTACCCTGGGGCCAGTCTGGCCTGTGGCGTCCCTGAGCTAAAATCTCCTTCTCCAAAGAGCTGCTCGTAATCCCAGTCTATGTTAGAACCTGTTGGAGACATTCGTCTCTGTATGCTCCCCATTCTAAAATAGCGGACCTGGGAGTGCAGATCTACAGATCTCTCTCCAGTCCTGGGGGTGTTAAGAGAAGTGCAAAAGCTCTGGAGAATGGACTTTGTCCATGGTTCCTGAACGCCATCCACTCTGACTGCTTGCCTGAGTTCTTTCAACTCACTTGCCTGGTACGGATACCACTTTAGAGGGTGACCCCGAGTCATAGCTAAATTAACAGGGAACGCCTGTAATTGAAGATCTGGGTTATCCCGAATCTGGCACAGTTTTTCTGTAGCAGAGAGGGAGGAGGCCGAAGGTGAAGGTCTTTCTGGCCTCTTGACAGAGAGTGGCTGACAACTAGGGGAAAGGTTAAGGCTAGCCGCTTGGATGTTTTTATTATCCTGTTCTATTTTTACTGGGTCTGAAGCTTGGGGACTTCAGAGGGAATTTTATTGGGGTTCTCAAGGGGAGTTTTAGCAGGTTCTTGGGAGGAGGGGGTCTGCGATTTCATTTTGTTGTTTTCCTTTCCTGGTGTGGTTTGGTGAGAAGGCCCTACGCATTGTCTCACCGCAGCTAGTAGAGGCAAGAACGTGAAAGATGCAGGGGCATTTTCTCTCTGTCTAGCGTCCTGTGCCACACTCATCCAGGATTCTGAACTCCATAAGTCTGCAGGGACATCCACGGGGCAATATTAAGAGTCTCACTCTGGGGCTGGAGAGATAGCCTAGTGGTTAAGAGCGCCGACTGCTCTTGCAGAGGACTCGGGTTTGATCCCCAGCACCCACATGGTGGCTGAGAACCATCTGTAACTCCAATTCCAAGAGAACTCCAGTTCCAGGAGAATCTGACACCCTCTTCTGACCTCCGCGGCATTGCATGACACGGGTGCACAAACCTACATGCAGACAGTACATTCATACACATAGAAAATAAATAAATAAAATTTAAAAAAATATTTTAAAAAAAGAGTCTCACTCCAAAAGGAGGCAGCTTCCCATGTTTTAACTCCTCGACTCTAGAGGAGTGTTTTTATTTTCTTAGCCTGTGGATCTTTTTGGCGTGTCTGTTACCCATGATAAAGAGATATAGGAAGTGCTAGTGGTTAGGGAAAGAAACAGTTTAAAAAGACTAATCTCACGGGAAGAGAGAATTCCCCAGAGATGTGCCAAAGCTGGCCATATAGAGGCCAGAGACTTAAAGCAGATTCAAAGATTAATATCTTGTGGGAAAAGAGTTAAATTCCACACAGGTATACATAGCTGGTCCTGACTACCCTGGTTAGGCGAGGTATCTCCTTGTCTCTACAGTAAAACCCTCCGAGATTTCCCTCACATGGGGGAAATCAGGGCTAAGAGAGAGCCCAATAAATACTTTTTTCTTCTTCCTTTGGTGGAAAGTCGAGCCGCACATTCTGGGTGCAAGTTGTCAGGTGTGGTGTCTTTGAGTCACACGTGACCACCTTCCACAAGCTGTCCTTCCCTTCTTGGCTCAGCTCCAGGACTTACATCCTGCCTGCAGGCCGACAGTCTCTGGGCTCTGCTCCTGCAAGAAGGGGGGAGGGAATACTGCCGGAGATCACACGAGGAATGAACTCACACACACACACACACACACACACACACACACACACACACAGGTGCATGCCGAGGAGGATAGGAACTCTGTTTATTTACTGTCAGTGAGGTCTATATATTCAAGACTACTGTGCTTTGGGCAAGGAAGTGGGGAGCAGGTGAAAGGGAGGGGTGAGACAACTTAGTTCTAATCAGGGGGCTGCAGAACTCTGGTTTGTGCAACAGGTAATTAGAGGTGTGACATTCTGCTCAATGCCTCAAGGGAAGGGGCCTGGGACTTTGCAGAGATAGGGCGAGGCAAGTATCATTGTAATATCCCAAATCTTCCAGCTACAGATAACTCTGGAAGCCCACAGACATATCAGATAACTGGAGATCCTCCCGGGACAGGTCTTACAATTTCTTGTTTCAAGCCACACACAAAGTTCCATTCCCACAGTTCCAGAGAGAGAGTCCACAATGGTTGGCAGGAGGAGGTTGGTAACAGGAGAATGAAGCTAAAGGATCAGATCTTCAACCGCAATCTTGAAGCAGAGAGTGATCTTGAAGTGGAGCCAGGCTATAAGTCTTCAAGCCCACCCACAGCCACATACTTCCTCCAGCAAGGCTGCCCTTTCTTCTGTAACCTTTCCAAATGGTGCCACCACCTGGGGACCAATTGTTTAAATATCTGAGCCTATGGGGGACATTGCTCATTCAAACCACCACAGTGGCTAAAGCCCTTGCCTGCCAGCTGAGGACCTGATTTCCAATCTCCAGAACCCACATAAAGCCAAACATGGTAGTGTGTGTGTGTGTGTGTGTGTGTGTGTGTGTGTGTGTCTATAATCCCTATGCTCCTACAGGGATATAGAAAATGGAAGCTGGAACATCCAGAAGCTCTCAGCCTGGAGTCTGTACAGGCAAAACAACCAGAGACCTTGTCTCAAACAAGAAGGAAGATGAAGGCTGACAGTGGAGGTTGCCTTCTGACCTCCACATAGTACACCTGTACTCGTACTCAGAAACATGTGTACACACATGCACATATACATAACATACACACACACACACACACACACCATAAAAGGGAAAAAAAGATCACAACAGCCTATTTGCACTATAGTATATTTGGAAACACCACACACTCATACACAAGAAGGATCTAAATGGAAAAAGGAAATACAGTGCTTTGCAATGTGCAGTTGTGTGCACTGAGATATCATAGCTACCAATATCTAATGATAATAGGAAGTGCCCCAGCTATGACAAGTTAAAAAAAGAATATAAAACCCACACCACAACCAGGGCAGGAAGCAGGCCACAAGAGTGACATTCCCAGGGGGGTTGCCAGATCCTTTTCCTTCACACTGGTATTTTCCAAAATTTCCATGATGGGATTATGTTGATTTTAGAACTAAATAAATGAGACAAGTTTTTCCCCTACAATAACTCTACAGAGTGTGTATGACCAGCTGGCAACAGACTCCATATCCTGAGCTTTAACAACAAAAAGAGATGATGACTGTCCCTACCTTCCCCTCACCACTGAGTCAACTTTTGTCAATAAACCTACCCCAGAACCTGGATTACTTGGGTTATTCAGGTGGGCCCAGGGCCATCCCCGTGTAGAACCCCCTAGTCAACAGTCAAATACTAGTCATTGCATTTTCAAGACCTCCTTCTCCAGCCAAACCCCATATCCAGATTTGACACAGATGCTCACCTGCTCAGTGTTGTCATCTGAGAGAGAAGAGAAGGCATCCTGTCTTCTTTCACTGGGTGTCATAGTTTCTATCAACTAGACACAAACTAGAGTCCCCTGAGAAGAGGGAACTTCACACTGTGCTGTGGGCATCTCTGTGAGGCATCTTCTTGAGTGCTGATTGATGGAAAAGGGCCCAGCCCACTGTGAGTAGTACATCCCTAGACAGGTAGGCCTGAGCTACATGAAAAAGCTAGCTGTGGACTGGGGAGATGGCTAAGTGCTTGCTTTGCAAACACGAGGATCTGAGTTCAAGCCCTAGAACCCACATTTAAAAAAAAAAAAAAAAATAGCTGATCAAGCCAGTAAGCTGCATTCTTCCCTGGTTCCTGCCTCGGGCCCCTGCCCTGAGTTTCTACCCTGTCTTCTCTCAGTGATGGATCATTTTAAAATGAAATTTCCTTCCTCTCCAAGATGCTTTTGGTCATGTTTATCACAGCAAGAAAAGGCCAACTAGAACACTGGGAAAGCCTAACTACAGGTGAGGTTACATTGATTAGAAACAGTGATGATCTCAAGTCAGTTGACTGAGCTTTTCAGTATTCATTACAGGGATATCCAGACTTTTGGCATTGCAATGCAATGTTATCATCTTCAAAGTTTACATTCAAGAACCAGGCAATCAAGTTACAAAAAAAAAAAATCAAGGAAAACCACCCTCAGTGTTTGAAGTAATTTACAAATTTGTGTTGGGCTGCATTTACAGCTATCCTGGGGTGCATGCAGCATGCACATGCAATGCATCACACACACACACATACACACACGCTGTAGGCTGGATGCACCTGAAGGGCTTCCAGTGTGTTCTCTGATTCTATACTCATAGCCACCCTGTAACAAAGGGATTACCCCAGTCATAGAAGAGAGCACTGCTATAAGAATCTCAGAGCTGGCATGGAGGCCCCAGGTCACGCCCCTCCACAGGGAAGCAGGGGCCACAGCTGTGACCCATGTGGCCAGTGGTACAGCAGTGAGCCAGCACTTATGAGTGCTTCATTCACTGACAAGTCTTGCTGAGCACCTACTGAGGGCCTGGGCACTATTCTAGTCGACACAGCATCCCCTGACTTCAATAGAGTTCACTTTCCAGTACAGCAAAGGCCCAAGTATGACATTCCTCCATGCTGAGCTGAAGAGCAGCCTTGGACTCCAGGTCCCTCTGACCTTTGCTTGAGTCTCCTTTAAGTGCAGGGTAGGGCCCTCTTGCTAAAGTGCCCCTTCGGAAACAACTTCTCCTAAAGAAATGCAACTGTCTGGAACTCTCTGAGTCTCTTCTCTGAGACTCTATCCCATAAACAGGAATAGTGAATCCTGGGAAAAGAAAGAAGACAGAAAGTCATCACCAAACCCACACTGGCTTTTCATGAGTTCCCCACAAGCAGCCTATGCTAGTAGATTGCCTGACAGACTACCTATAAGAAGACCCTGGGTCTACAGTGAGGTCCTCTGCACTCACAACCCCTGTTCCCACCCTATATCCCCCCGCCTTCCACTATGAAGACAGAACTTAAGCTTCTGGCTCTTTAAGTTTTCAGGTTGCATATAACTCAAGTATACATATGTATGTCAATTAATGTACTTGTTTTTTTCTTGTTAACCTGCCTTTTATTATAAGGATGTCTGCCATGACTTTTTACGGTGGGCAGGAGGGAGATCACCCCCTTTTCTGGCCCAATAGTAGTCAAAAATATCACTTTGGGGTCTTTTAAGTGCTGTACACAAAGTAAATTAAGACTGCACTTGCGACAGGCAGAATAACGAATGATTCCATAGACTCTGCATCTTAGTCCCTGTCTGCGAATATGTACTGCTTTGGGGAAAGAGGAAACGAAGGTCCAAAGTTAAACTTATTCATCAACCAGTCTGAAGAGAACCTGGATTCCTCAGGTTAACCAGGTGGGCCCAGTGCGCTCCTAGAGTGTTCCTCGGAGTGGAGGAGGAAGCAGAGGGTGAGTGAGGGGGGGAGAAAGGAATGAGAACGGACAGAGAGGGGCAAATACACAGGTCGTGAAGATGGGGAAGGCAGCTCTAGCCGCTGGGGAAGATGAGGAGTAGGTTCTTCTTCTCTGGTCTCCAGCGAGAGCCTCAATCCTGCTGACCCCTCGACTCTCCGCTGAGTAAAGTCATAAACATGTTCTAAACCACCAGCCTGGCAGGTCATGTATTGCATCAGCCTGGGAAACCAGAGCAGCACTTCCAACCCTCTGTCCTCAAGGACCACCCTCAGGCCTTCGCCTCCTGCCAAAGAAGGCTCCCCAGGTCTCTTCTTCCCAGGGCCTTCAAAGAATGTGTCATTTTTCTCCCAGAACTGGCAATTAAAGCCACAGCCTCATGCAGACTAGGCAAACCCTCTATGCCTTGCCCGTTTTAAATGATTTGCTTGTTTGGCTGTTTGCTTTGGAAGGGAAGGGACATGAGGAGTGACAGTGAAGGGCGGATATGAATGACAAGGCACAGCCAGAGGCAGACCACACCCACAGAGAAGGGGAGATTATGAAAGATGGTGCTCAGGGACCACCTGCCCATAAGGAGGAGGTGGAGGAGCAGCAGCCCTTGGCACCAGCCACCCGTCCGCAGGGACCTCTCTGCTCTCCTCTGGCGCTGGCTCCTGGCACTTGTCTTTATTTCCTAACCAGCTGTTGCACCTTACGTCCCAAGATATTTATTCTGAGGGGTCTTACATCCTTTAGGGAAGCAGTTGAGTTCAACGACGGGGAAAGGCCCCCCAGATATCAAGCGTGTGAGGACCAAGGGTCCTTCTGGACCACAACTCATCCTAAGGGGATGTAAGGAATGAAGAGTCTCCATCAGAGGCAAAGTCTGGGGAAGCTGAGTCCCTCCAAATGCATCGGAGTCCTAGGGAGAGGTGGCAAATGTCCTTCACTCATCCCTGAAAATCTACTACAATTGCCCTTCTCTCATCTTCCCTTCCTCTCTTCCTCCCTTCCTCCCTCTCCAGCTTTAATCGCTAATTCACTGTGCTCCAACCCAAATCCAGGGTCCACATTCTTCCTCTGCTCATTGACCCTCACTCTTCATCAAAGAGGCCCCTCTTCCTAAACAGGCCCACCCAGTACCTTGACACTTCCTTCTTCCGGCTCTACCTCTTCCTCTTAGCACATTCATCTCCCACCAGCTCTTCCAGCTGCCCCTGCCCTGTGCAGACTCTCAGCATGCACACCAGCACTTTCACCGTTAGTTCTACCTGCCTCATCTCACTCACAGCCTGAGACGTTCAAACTAGTTGGGTCTTTCCTGGGTTTAGTTATTTGGAGGTGCTTTTTGTTTTGTTTGAGTTGGGGTTTTGTTTGTTTTTTGCAGAGGTACTAGGTTTCATTCCTGACTACAGTAGGCCCCCGCCCAGGTGTGCCCCGGGAAGGGCAGGGCAGATCTGTGCGGAAGAAAACAATATAACCCTGCCCATGCCCAAGCCAGACTTTAGTCTCATTTCCTTCCCAGGGCACTCTAGATTAAACTTCCTCCTTCCTGGTGAGATTGTTTAACAAGGCAGGGAGGGTTTATGGCAAATCTCTTCCAAGGAGGGCAGATCCAGGGCAGGACCAGCCAAGGAGCAGCTGGCCCTCTTGAGCAGCCCATGACATGCCCTGTCTCTCCCTCTGGGCAGCTGAGTCCAAAGGAAGGCAACGAGCTAGGGAAGAAAGGCCACAACTCCTCTAAGAACCAGGAGGCTGCTCTCTCAGCACCAGGCAGTTGGTTCCATAAGGACTCGAGTCATCATCAACTGGATCGTCTATCTCCCCTTCTCCGCCAGGACAAGAAAGCAGGAGCCCTGAGCATCAGGTATGTCTCTGCCAAACTGGAAAGGGCTTTACCTCTCGCTCTACATGTTGTAAAGAATGATAGAGGAATAGAGGGGAGAAAATGAAAATAAAAGTACCTGAGAGAGAAAAAGAAACATAACCAAACAGATTTCTGACATTACCCGGAGGAAGGCACATAGGTATCAGCTGAGGGATTAAGTGTGACTGACTTATAGTAGGCTGTGCTATACGGGCTGGGCTATCACTCAGTACAAAAGCAGGCTATAGTTGATTGGTTATGTCTGCCATGGGTACAGAGATAAGATATAGGGCTCACAAGCTTGGGACTTGAAAACCCACAGGGCATCTCAGCATGTATTCATTCATTCACATATTGATTAAAAAATATTTTCTGGAGCCGGGCTTGGTGGTGCATGCCTTTAATCCTAGCACTTGGGAGGCAGAGGCAGGCGGATCTCTGTGAGTTCAAGGCCAGCCTGGTCTACATAGCGAGTTCCAGGACAGCCAGAGCTACAGGGAGACCCTGTCTCAAAAAGACAAAAAAAAAAAAAAAAAAAACACCTTCTGGCTGGGTGTGGTGGTGGTGCACACCTTTAATCCTAGCACTTGGGAGGCAGAGGCAAGCAGATCTCTGTGAGTTCAAGGCAAGCCTGGTCTACATAGCGAGTTCCAGGACAGCCAAAGCTCTAGGGAAACCGTCTCAAAAAAAATAATAATAATAATAATATAGTATCTTCTGAATGAGCATCAAATGTTAACCCCACAAATATTTGAATAATGAATAAAGAGGGAAAGGATCCTGTTCTTTGGCTCTAAATGTCATTTATCTCTAAAAAGAATGACCTGAAAAGTTATGGCAAAGTGACACGGTCTTGAGGGATTTTCAAACTAGAATGCCAGGCTAGTCCCTTCCCTTAAAATTCAATTGTCTCATCTATGACATGGGAGTGAAGACCTGAGTATCCTGCATTGATCCCTCCAGTTCTCAACTGGCTAGGCATCTATGGTGAGAACACTACGACCACTGGAATAGCACCAGCTAGGGGCTAAACGCCCCCATGTGGAGCCTCTGGAAAGCTGCATTCATTGTTAGTCCCGCTGTGAAGATGGGGAACATGGTGCTGAGCGATTTCATAATTTCCCAGACAATATGGCTGCAAAGTTTTCGCCCTGACGGCACACTCTGCTGCCCAGTGATTCCATGTCCACAGCTGGAAGCAGCCAGCCCTAGCCCCGGAGTGTCCTTCTAGATGATTTGCTTACTGAACAGCAATTGAGCACTGCCTGCATGACAGGTAAATACATCACCATTCTCTACAGAAAGCCAAAAACAACTTTCACAGACGTCATCGGGTCAGTGTTGCCACCTGCCATGGACACGACCTGAGACTCAGGGCAAATTACTCTCAGGAGATGAAATTTGTCACGAAAATGTGGGACCTGGGGTGGGGGGAGGAAGACATGGAGGTAAGTGGTAGGGAAGGGAAGCAAGAAGGCAGTTCAGTTTACAATAAATAATAACTAAAATATAAATAGCTAAGCCAACCGAGTTAGTTAATAGAAAGGAGGCAACTAGACAGCCAAGGCTCTGTGTAACTATAAGTACAAACTGTGTCCTTATGAGATGAAGTTTAAATTTTTTGTAGTAAACACAGTGTGATGATGGATTTCTCCTCTCATGAGGGAAACCATGGCCTCTGATGCTTTGGTCTCTATTTCCCAGTCTGCATGCACAGTGTGCATGTTGTATTAAGATTATTACATGCATTAGTGGAAAGCAGGTGAAGTAATTGAGTGTCCTGATACAGACAGAACAATTTGCTATCAAGTCTTACATCCTCCTACCTACAAGGTACTTACCAGCAAGAATTCTAAGCATGGAGTCAAGGGTTTTCCAAGACGCCACTGACTTCGTAATGTAGTACTGCACACATGCGTTCCTGTTCCTTCCCCTGTTAGTCTTCAGAGGATGACCGTCTGCACACTGCGATAGAAATGTTAAGTATGTTCTTTATCTGCTTTCCTCCTGTGCTTGTCAGAGAATGACGTGATTTGGGTTTTATTATTATTATTATTAAACAATGAACTAAGAGACTTTATTACAACTGGTTTTCAAGTTAAAATGGTGAAACATTTCTTTCCCCTGCCCACACCAAATACTTTAGCCTATTTAAACTATTAAAGGAATAATTCTGCTTAAGGAAAAATAAACAAAGGCAGTTCAGGCTGGAGCAGGGAGCTGCTGCTGGTGAGAGATGTGGTCATGTGGGATCCCAGCCAGGGTAAAGCACGTCAGTGTGTCTGCTGCTGTTCACCTGGAAGCTTGGACAGTGGAAGTCTGTATGGGGGTAAGCAGGGGCACTGTTCCTTGGAGAGACCACAACTGGTACTCATCCCTTGCTTTCAGAGGCTCTGGAGAGCAGGTGGGAATTCTGAGGCTTCCTCCTGGGTTAGGAAATACTACTGATTCCACAGCTGCACCTAGGAGACAAAAATGTAGGACTCCCAGAGAGTGCACCCTTGCCTTTGGTATCTGAATCTCAGCTCTGCCTTTCACTCAGCTGGGTCTCCTTGGTCCAATTGCTTCAACTTCTGGACTTGTCCGGCCCTCTCTTCCATCAAAAGAATGAAGGCATATGTTTCATAGTAAATAAAATCAGTTCGGATTTATTTCTTTTTAAGAAGGAATGGGGATGTTAATAAATTCTTTTGGGGCTTGACTGATGTGAGCTTGAGAAGGGCAATAAATATGTACACATACAGGCCGGTGTTGTCATAAATAGGTTCACATACAGGCTGGTGTGCTCAAAACTCAGTGACTAAGCCACTGCGCAAAGTACTAGGCTTTTAAAAATGGTGAAATACTATCTCAGGAAGTTCATAGCCTTTCAGGTAAAATAGACACACTGATGATTGCATAAAATGAGTGGTGACTCCACAAGAGACATGTATTGATTAGCGTTCTGTCACTGTGACAAATTACCTGAGAAAAATCCACATAAAACCGGAAAGGTTTATTTTGGATCACTTGAATCTGTTGTGTTGGGACCTGTGGTAAGGCAGAGCGTCATGGTGGGGAGTGTGTGGTGAAGCAGAACTGCTCACTTCATGAAGCCTAGAGAGCAAAGAAAGAAAGCAAGAGAAAGGAGCTGCAACACAACACACCCTGGAGGTCACAGCCCCATGATCTATGTCCTCCAACCAGGCCCCATGTCTCAAAGTATCCACCACTTCCAAATTGCTGATTGAGTTATGAATTTATGAATAGATTAATCCAATCGTGAGGTCAGCACCCTCATGATCCAATCACCTCCCGAGGACCCACCTCTGAACACAGTTGCACTGGGGAGCAACACATGAGCTAGTGAAGGGACACCTCACCCCATATGCAAACCAGAACAGATATAGACAATTCATGTAACATCACGGAGAGGATAGGGATTGACTCTGCGCCTAGCATGGTTCTGAGCCCTTTCCATGGATAACCTCATATAAATATAACAACTTTGTATTGTAGATCTTATTATCCCCCTTTTACAGGTGAACTACCAAGGCCTAAGGAGATAAGGCAACTCACCTAAGGTGGTAGGACTGGGAATGACAGTGACAGGCTTTTTGGCTAGGAAGACACCACAGGGAAGGCCATATTCCACAAAGTATGGGGTCCCAGTGAACAGAAATCACAGCAGCTCTGGCGGATAAAATGGCAGAGATTTGTGGTGGTGGGAGTTGAAGTCGACAAGGAAGCCGAGGGAGAGTCTGCCCACAGACACCATCCCAAGAACTGAGATCTTCCTGTAGGCCCAAGAAGTCTGTGTTACAGGAGCATTCCTCTGGTGAAGATATCAGTAGGTGGTAGCCTCTGGTTAGAGAAGCTTCTAAAGACACAAAGGCAAAGCTGAGAGTTAGCCAGAGTTTTTAAGGCCTGTGAGGACTGCAGTGATCAAACCTGGCGGGGAGAGGGGGGATAAAGAAGGAGTCTGAGACTGTCTTGCCTATGTAAATGGGAAAACCCTTGTATTTCAGTTAGGTTTCTTCTGGGTGTCAATGAGGAAAAAGCCAAAGATAAAGGATCTGTGCTGGTGAACAGACTAGAGAAGTCTGGCCACGGTCTGCCTCTGTCTCTGGGAGCCTCTCTCCTCCATGTCGCTTTATCGCCAAGCAGGATGTCTACGCAGGGGAGCTGTCCTCACAGGGTAGCAGAGATGTCCTCAGTACTTCTGCTTCTGAGTTATCTGGTCTCAAGGGCCCCACAGAAAGGCAGCTCCTCTTTCCAGCAAGGCATGGAAGGGCTCAAATCCTGGCTTGGGTCACTTGTCCATGTATAAGCCCATCTCTATGATCAAAGGATGGTGCCCCCTCCTCATCAAGGCCTGCGCCATGTGGCCACCCTGGAGCCAAAGAACAGGGTCACTCTACCCAACTGCATAGGGAGCAAGGACCTAGTCCCCAAAGAGACCCAGAATGAATGCCAGATGGTGGGATGGATTCTGGGTGCTAGACTGGTGGCTGTGGCAATACGCCCACTATTTCTACCTCATTTAACTAATTATAACAGTAACAGCTGGCAAGGTTATATAAACCATTGTACTTAGGTACCATTGTACTTAGGTGACCCTAGACAAGCTGCCTAATCTCTTTAAGTCTCAGTTTCCTCACTATAAATGCATCTCATAAGAAGAACCTGCCTGACAAGATTGTTGGAAAAGTTAATACTAACACAGGGCTGGCTCAAAGAGGCAGAACAGTGATGCTTAGTAGAATCAGTACCATAGTTATTATTAGGATTATTTCTTCTTCAGTTCAATCTTCAATCTCAAGGTCCTAAACCATTTAAGATAAAAACTTATCTCCTAACCAATTTCCAAGACTCCATTGTCCATATTGTGAAGGCTGGCATCTTGAATTGTCAAAGTCTTTAATCTATCTGCCTCTGACGAGAGAGAAACAGAATGACTCATGAGTGAGAACTCTTCTTTTTTTTTTTTTGTCTTTTCGAGACAGGGTCTCCCTGTAGCCTCAGCTGTCCTGGAACTCACTCTGTAGACCAGGTTGGCCTTGAACTCACAAAGATTCGCCTGCCTCTGCCTCCAGAGTGCTAGGATTAAAGGCATGCACCACCACGCCCGGCAGAGAACACTTCTCTAAGTTTAACCAGATCAAGTTAACTCGGGTTAGCAGCAGGCTAACTGTGGCCATGAATGAGAATGAGCCCAGACGTTCCAGGCAGCCCCATCCTGATCCTTGTTAGCCCTCTAGTGCCAACAACCAGACTCTCAAGCCAATAGAATTCTGGTGCCTTGAACTGGTCATGCGGACTAATTAACCTAAAGATGTCCAAACCCCTGACTATGCCACCACTCTATCCGCTGAGGGAGGGAGAGGAAAGGGTTATGTGGGCAGATGGCCTCTGATTTTTTCCAGCTGCTCTATGGGGACCTGGGGGACACACCACATGGTCCCCAGCAGAGACCATCCTCTTCTAGTCTTACAGGCAGGGAATTGGGAAAGTTAAGGGTGCGGGGCGCATTCCCCAGGAAGAAGGCAGGGGGCCTGCTTCATTATCTACACCTGTCACGTGGGGAGCACTTCTTCTGTATAAGGTACTTGGGTGTAAAAAGTGGTTAAGAATATGGGTTCCTAGCTAAGCATCATGCCATGTCTGTGATCCGAGCCTTCTAGAAGTTTCTAAAGGAAGATTGTGAGTTAAAGGCCAGCCTGGGTTACATTTGACATTTGAGGCCATCTTAAGATCCTGTGTCAAATAAAAACTTTTAAAAAGGACGTGGGATCCCAAGGCAGACTGCCTAGCTTTACCTCTGAAATCGTTTCTTCCTCTGACTCTTAGCTGTGTGACCTGACCACTGTGACTCAGTTTCTCCAGCCTCCTCAGTGCACTGTTACAGGATTAAATCTGTTAAAATAAGGAAAGGGGACACAGTGCCTAGTGCAGAGGGTTTGTCATCCTACCCTAGGAAATGCCCCAGAAACTGGGGAAGTGGAAACTACAAATCCGATGACCTCCCTAGCTCACACTTTCTGCTGTGTATGGCCCAGTAGTGCTATGAGTGGGTAGAGCAAGAGAAGTCCATTAAAGCCAATAAATAGGGGCTGAAGTAATGGTTTAAAAGTTAAAGGCACTTGCTACTCTTCCACAGAACCAGAGTTCAGTTCCCAGCACCTATATGTGGCAGTTCGCAACCTCCTATGACTCCAGCTCCAGGGGATCTGGCACTCTTTTCTGGCCTCTTTAGGCACGTATACACAAGTGTAGACACAGGGAGTTGGGGCACAGACAAATTTAAACAAATTTTTTAAACCACCACAAAATACATTATTTCCTTCCTAAGTGGAACAAACTGTCCCACCACCAGCCTTACAGCCTTATTCCCTTGGGTTTGTTCACCATTTATTTCACTCTGTACACTGGTATGACATGATCAATAATTACCATTTATTTCACTCTGTACACTGGTATTCACCATTCACTCTGTACACTGGTATTCATCATTTATTTCATTCTGTACACTGGTATGACATGATCAATAATTACCTGTAACTATTGGGGTTCTACAAAGACTGTTCAAGAATGAAAGGTGGGCTCACATAGGCTGGGGCTTTCAAGATAGATCAGGAGTGATTGGAAACTCAGGGAAAGGAACAACTGGACGTGGGCAGAGCCTTCCACAGCCCCTGGCTCCAGGCTGCCCCCTAGCCTCATGTGTGTCTGTCAGCATGTGTGACAGACACCTGTGTGTCTTGGTTTTCACTCTGATTCCGTCTCTCTAGCTCAGCCGTATCTCCTTCCTCCTGAGCTGCCTCCCTCAGACCTCATCACTCCCTCTGTGGGGCTTCTGTCTCTCATAGAATTCATCCCAAATGATCAATTCCCACCTGGCAGGGATGGGGGAACAGAGAAAGCCTGTGGAAGAACAGGCAGAGCTCTTTGGCCTTTCGTGTGACCACACTTGGTCCATAGACTGTCCAGGAATGATGGGGAAATAGCCGCAACTTGAATTTCCAGGAGTGAGGTGGAATCTAAAGTCCAGACATGTCAGAAAGAACAAACATCCGTGTGGGAACGGCACCAAGCTGGAGCAGGAACAAGAGGTGGCAGAAGTGGGTTCTGTAGACAAGATGAGGCGGCGCTGTCAGGGCAACATGGCCCCTCTCCACAGGGAGGCTGGCAGCCTGCGCTCCTTCCACAGCTGGTAGATAGCATCATCCTCGTTGTACAAAGGGATAAACTGAGGCCCAGAGAGGGGTACCGAATAGAACACACAGCTAGGTAGCACCGGCCTTCATCCACGCACCCTAAACCCACTTCAAGGGCAATTACAAAGAAAATCAAATGACAGGGTAGGATGACTTGATGGTGTGCCCCCATCCGGGACCACATGTAGGTATTTAACCTTGCCTGACAGGGTCAGAGATGTGGTTTTGACATGAGACCTGCAGGTTAGACAAGAGTAGCCCAGACACAGACTTTTTAGGAACAGGGATCAGATAAGAGCTAGCAAGTACAAAGGCCCAGGGTTGCTGCAGGGGGTCACTCATTGGACAACCATGTTCCTTCCTGCTTCAAGACTGAAATCCACAGTTATCCGTATGACCTTAGACAAGTTGGCCTTTTTTTTTTTTTTGGTGTTTTCGAGACAGGGTCTCCCTGTAGCCCCAGCTGTCCTGGAACTCACTCTGTAGACCAGGCTGGCCTTGAACTCACAAAGATCCGCCTGCCTCTGCCTCCCTAGTGCTAGGATTAAAGGTGTGTGCCACCACGCCCGGCTACAAGTTGGCCTTTCTGAAGTCTCCTCTTCTCTATCCAGCGGTTTAGCCACCCTGCCCTTCCTCAACTACACAGGAATTCAATTTGTTCCACTTCCAAATGCTTTTTGCGCACTTCCTAAATGCTCAGTGTAGTCCTAGACCTACTAGGGGAAGAAAAAGTGTTTGAGACTTATAAACATGGCAGGCAGAAATCAGAAGGGGGCATGGAGAGGGACGGGACAAAGGGAGAGGTTAAGTATGGGGGAGTGGTCAGTGACTTGCCGGTCAGGGAGGGAAGGCTCACCTGACAGCAACTCAGGACCCAATCCATAACCCCTCCCCCTTTCTTTCCCGGCTCCTTTCCCACATGTCTAATCAATACAGACCACCAGCCACAGCTGTATCTGTGCCTCAGGCTACCAGATCAGGTCACATCAAGAGCCAAGAGACCTTTCTCCTATAACTGTGCAACCTGAATAACAGGTTATGACAATCCCTATCTGTGACCAGGAAAGAAACTTTTCCAGGTTTTGGTGGCTGCAAAAAGAACTGCTGCCCCACCTGACATTATCTGTGTCCAGTGTCCTCCCTGTCCCTGGCCCCAGCAGACCAGTTCTGAGAGCTGGTGCTGCTGAGACCAGTGCTGCCAAGGTGAGCAGGCGGGGAACTTAGAAGGCCGGGAGGCTCTTTAGGGGCCACATGGGCAGCTGGGGACCCGAGCAGGAAGGACTTCAGGCCGGAAAGCCCACAGCCAAGGCAGGACTGGCCTGCCCCCCACCCCCAAACTGAAAGCCAGGTCCTGCCAAGCTTATCTACCTTGCAGGAGGTTTGGGCCTTTTTCTCTCCTCCTGCTCCCTGCGTCTCTGTCTCTGGCGAGGCTCCTGGCACTTTCATCTGCTCTGAATTCATTGCATTCTGCCTCCTCTTCCTCCTTCCCCCAGCCCATCCCATCCCTGCCTAACACTTCCGCTATGACTGTCCACGTCTGCCCCATCTTGGCCCTGCCCTTCTACCGTGTTTTAGAGCGGAGGTGGGGAGCTACCAGGCTGTAAGCCATGCCCTAAGGATGCATCTGAAAACAAAGACCCAGAAGGCCCTGCAGGAGGAGGTGAGGGCAGTGGTTTTTCCCACTGTTGGTTTTGCAGTGGCTATTACTGTTGTGTCAATGTGAAGGACAGATCCTGCCTCAGTGCCTCCCACACAGACCAAGGGAAGCCAGCAATACCTACAACACCTACCCCGGAGCAGGAGGGTATTAGGGCCCTGTGGGAGTGAAGACTGGTTTCTAGTCTCAGGTCAGAGTTCATGGCAGTTGGGCTTTAGAGGCTTTGTCTGGTGACATGGATTTTTGGGAGAAAGAAGATTCTAAGGAGAAGGGGGAGGGAAGTGAAGTCACCACACGATGGAGAAGCCACCTGCCCCAGGCTCTACACTCACCTCCACTCTGCCCCCTTCCCTGCCCTGATCACCACTGGCCTCCAGGAGGCTTTCAAACCTGCCAAGTTACTGGCAAGGACCCATTGCCTGAGAGAGGCACGAGAGGCATCGGATGGATGCCCCGTCACTGCCGAGGACACAGGATGTGGGGAAGCTCTGCTCAGCTCAGCGCTTCTCTGAGACGAAGGTACTGGCGGTGGGACCCCGAGACCATGCTGGGGACCTGCTCCAGGTCTTGAGTCTCACCTTCACCAGCTGAATGACCTTGAATGAACCATGGTAAGTCAGCCTTACTCAACCCTGAAAGATGTTTATACAGCACCTGGCATGAGCGTGCCCACAGTTTGCCAGTCCTGTTTACTCATGTTTGGGTACATCAAGAAAAGTCACTTGAACTTCTGTTCCCTGGTGTTTTTACTGTGCTGGCTAGCTCAATAGCTATGGTAGGCAGGCAGGAAGGGAAGAAGGAAGGAAAGAAGGGTGAGAAAAAGGAAAGGAGGTTGTTAACAGGGATAAATTACATCCTCCAAGACTGCACCTTCCTCTATTTTTTAATTTATTTTTTTTCATTTTTATGTTATGTCTGAGTGTTTTGCCTACATGTATGTAAGTGCACTTTGCAATGCCCCTGGAGGCCAGAAAAGGGCATCAGAGCCCTAGAACTGGAGTTAGGAACAGTTGTTAGCTGCCAAGTGGGTGCTGGGAACCAAACTCAGGGGCTCTGCAGGAGCAGCCAGTGCTCTGAATTGCTGAGCCATCTCTCCAGCCCCTTCCTCTACTTCCTAATCTCTGCACTTACAAAAGACACAGTGAATTGAATATAAGAGGCTGAGTGAAGGAGAGATGGAGGTAGAAAGGAAAGAAGCAAAACTGCTCCCCTGCCCATAGGGAACGAAAAACCCAGCCAGACATAAAGGCGGACGCCTTTAATCCCAGCACACAGAAGCAGAGGCAGGTGGATTTCTGTGAGTTCAAGGCTAGCCTGGTCTACATCGTGAGTTCCAGGCCAGCTGGGGGTGCAGGGAGACCCTGTCTCAAAAAGTTCAAAGAGAGAGAGAGAGAGAGAGAGAACCCAGAGGATTATGACCTCGTTTCCAGCAACTTTCCTGATAATCTCAGCCTTGTTCATCCTCAGACCCCAGAGACCAGTTTCCAAGTTGGTTTTCTTTTCTCCACAGGTCAACACTGACCCCAAGTTGTTCTTTACCTGGACAGGATGAGAGTGTCAGGTACGACAAAGTTCTGAAGCTTCTAGGTCAGGGCTTTAAACTTCGATTTGGAGCTGCTCTTCTGTCATTAGTGCCCACCCATCCCGGCCTCAGAGAGGTTCAGGATCTCTTCTCAAATCCTCCAACAAGAATTCCAGGGAGATATCACGCTGGAGAACCTGGGAGAGTGCAGGACAGGACTCCTCCCCCACCAGGCATGGCCAACCTTTTGACAGGAGCCCTGGGAGCTGCCTGTCTCCACCCCCTCTCCCCACCGGAGTGCTGGGATTACAGACGGCCACCACTGTACCTGGCTTTTCCATGGGCGATAGGGATACGAACTCAGGACACCATGCTCACACAGCAAGCGCTTTACACATTGATCCATCTCCCCAGTCCCAGAAAAAGTCTCATAATGTTTTAAGTAAGTTTATGATTTTGTGTTGGGCCCCACTCCTTGCTCTCTGGAGCTGATGGCTTCCTGCCGGGCATAGATTGAACACACCTACAGTCTGCAGGACTGGAGTAATGAGCGCACATCTGCCTGAGACCCTAGCTTGGAAACACCTGACTCGGCCCTGAAACCGGAGACCAGCCTCAAGGAGGACTGTTCCAAGATCCTCATATGTCAGCTGTCAGAGCAAGCCGGGGTCTTCCAAGGCACACCCCTCACAGTAGACCCCTTTATACAGGCCGGGAAACTGGAGTACAGAAGATAAACACACCCCGCTCCTGCTCTCAAGCAACTGTGAAGAGGCACAGCCCCTAGTCTGGGGTCGGCCTGTTTGGCCAGGCTCCAAGCATACTTTGCCAAGTGGAAAGCAGTTACCTCTTCAAACCTCAGTTTCCCCCTCCATAAAATGGGGATAGTTAACATTATTGAGCACAAAGAGTTAATGGGAGGATAAATTGATATCACGTACTTTAAAGCTTTTGGCACAGTGCCCAGCACAAAGTACGAGTTACCAAGTATGAGCTAGTGCCCGAGGGGAATTCTGTGCAGAGGCACACTGTGTACCAGAGCATAAGGAGCACCTCCAAAACCAAAGGAGATAAAGCAGACTCACTCTCTGGCCCACCCTGTGGCCAGGCTCTCTTGGCCCCGCTCCCAAGTGTACAGTTGTTCCCCAGTGACCGGAGTGGCTTCCTGGGAGTGAACTAGGTGTGAGGCCAGGGAGGCTGACAAGCTGTGGCCTGCTTTGAAACTGCTGCATAAGTCCACTGTGTGGTTATCTGTGGTAGCTTTGAGCTGATGCCAAAGGTAGAAAGCATCTCTGATTCCCAGGGGTACCGGAAGATTACCTACTATTGACCCTCCAACAAATTCCATGGGAAGGGCATTACCATGTCCACCCTAAGACTGACAGACCAGTTCGGAGAGGCCGAGGTCCTACAGAAGGACCCTTGAGAACCTGCACCAGCTCCCCTACTGCAGATATGAGTCCTCACCTCTGGGCTACATCCACTTCAGACCCTAGGCCGCACTCTCTGTAAGGCTAAGTGGAGTCCAGGAAGGAGCACTTTTAACTCCCTCCCAGTGGATTTCTTTGGGAAGTGTTCATAAAATATGATTGTATGATAACACAGTCTGACCCTGACATAGTCCTGCATGTGGTCCCAGCACATGTTCTCATGGTCTGGTTCATGGTGTGGGTATGATCTACTCCTGAAACAGAAAGTCTCCAAAGTGGTATTGCATTGCTACTGGGATTTGGTAAGAACTTGCCTGTGGACTTGCTGCGTGGCCTTGCACTATGGCCTTCCGTGGAGTCTGACGTGCGTCTCTTGTTTGCAGGTCTGATTCGTGGAGTGGCCTTGGCCTTCGCCCTGGTCGCCATGTGCCTCTTCCTCCGCAACTACATCAGCTTCAGCAAGAGAAATGTTCGTCTGCCTCGATGGCTGGGTGAGAACAGGGCTGAGAGGCTGAGGACCTGCATCCTGGGGTGAACCAGGAAGTGGCCAGATGTGGGGAATTATACATGCACATTGTAGAGTCGGGTATGAGAAAGAGACCTGTGGGGCTGTCAGCAAGGCTACAGCCAAGGAGAACAGGACAGTGTCACAGGCCCTGGACTAAGGAAGAACAGAAAGAAAAAAGAGAGAGAGAGAAGAAAGAGTAGTGTCTAGGCTTCTCCTAATGGCGTTCTCCATGCCTCACACCCTCCTTGTGCCAGGCCCCTGTGCCTGATCCTTGTCAGCTTTCAGCCCCTTGCTCAGATGTCACTGGCTCAGAGGCCTTCCCTGACCTCCCCAGCTTGCTCATTTAGCCCCTCATGTCAGCCTGTTTCTTTCCAAACACCATCATGCTGTTTCCTTTGTTTATGGCTAACTCTTATTTGCTAGACTGTGGCTTTCTGGAAGGCAAGGGTTATATTTTGTATATAAAGCCAATGCTAGCAGAATTGATGGATGAATGAATGAATGAATAAATGAATGAAAGATGGATGGATAGATGGATGGGATGGCGGGTGGATAGATGGATAAATGAGTGAATTGATGAATGGACAGGTAGATGTGTGGATAGATAAATGGATGTGTGGAACGACAAGTGACTGGGTTAAGTGGATAGATAGGTGAATGAATAGATGGGTGGTTGTGTAGGTAGATGGTGGGTGGACTAACAGAAGGGTGGGCAGGTCTGTAAGTGAATGGACAGCTGACTGGGTGGATGAAAATGGATGGAATGACAGGAGGGTGAGCGAGTGGGCACTTGAAGGATGTTCACTGCTTTCAAGGTTTCATTTAACCTACACAAATGCTCCCAGGGAATAGTCCTTGGTGTATTTGTGTAATGGACTCAAGCATGATTTGTGGAATGGTTTCATGTGTGATCTGAGAATGCAAAAGTTCAGGGAGACTTTAAAAGTTCACCCAAGTCCTCCTTTGGAGGTGTCAGGACAGGGATGGGAGCCTGGTGCATACACCAAAATCCTTTACGATGAAGGACAAGGGGAAGGGAAGGGCTGAATACCTCTGGATTTGTCTTCCTGGAAGACCAAGAACCACTTCTACTGACGAAGTCCAACATAATCTGCAGAGACCAAGGCCACTCACATCTTCCCAAGACAGCAAGACATCTGGTACTGTGTCTTGAACACTCTCTGCAGCGGGGGGCTCGATATCCCTCATCCCACTGACTTCTCAGTTGGGGCACAGAGCCCATACTAGGAAATTTTAGTTTATGTAGATGCTTGGTGGCCACCAGGTCTCTGCTCTAGGGACATGGTTTTTACAGACTAGAGATGGACTCTGCTCCCTGCAGTCCTCAAGGAAATAGAAACCAGGCCAGTACAGAAGGTTCAGGGTGTCCTATAGAGGGTTGAACCACAGCCTGAATGTAAAGTAAGGTGGAGCAACAGTTAAAGAGACCCCAGTAATTATTTTTCTGTCAGAACTCAATTACATGAGAATTAACAAGTGAACATTTCCAACCCATGAGCATCAGGGCTCAGGCTCTGTGTGAGGTCCTAGGGATGTCATGTTCTAAGCCAGAGAAACAAGCAGACTTGGTTACAGTGCTTCCAAAGACAGTCTCCAGAAATGCACATGTAACAGCAGGTATGTGCCCAGGGGGACAGACAGACACCAAAACCCTCCAGTATCCCAGCCTGACAGGGCTGACTGTCCTTGACCTCCCAGGTTCCTACCCTGGGGCACATACCCATTTTATTATTTCATACATTGATACTGAAGTGCATATATTACTTTAGCACAAATTTATGTTGATCATTCTTATATAGATAGATGATAAACATTGGTTTCTCTGAACATCCAACCTAGCTTATTTTATGCATTTAATAACTTGCACTCTGCTGGAGAAGAAAGTGCTAAGTATCTCAAGGGACTGAGGACAACCTGAGGGGAGCTCAGGAGCGTTTCCAAACCAGTTAGGATGCACAGCACAAAACCGAGGTTAAGAAACACCCCCCCCCCCGCCCCCGCTTACCTGGCAAGCAGCCAGGAGAGACAGACTCAACTCTAGCTTGTTTCAATATGTCTTAAAGTACCATAAGTGAGAATTTCATGGGCGTTAGCCCCAAGGTGTAGCTGGATCCAGAGGTACTGACGAAGCCTCCAGGGCCTAATTCAGGGTAGGATACCCCTGGATGGTGCTCTTTGTTCTTTCCTTTGTTTTTAGATAGGGTTTCATGTAGCCCAAGCCAGCCTCAACTCCAGATGTAGCAGAGGATGAACTTCTGATTCTCCCTGCTTCTACCTTCCCAAGTGTGCGCCATCACACCTGGTTTATGGAGTGCCAAGGATGGAACAAAGAGCTCTGTGTATGCCAAAGACCTTGACAACTGAGCCTCACCCCAGTCTCCTGGGTGCTCCTTTACAGCTTCCTCTCAACAGGGTAGAACTTGGTCCCATAGTCAGCTTCTCTCTAAGACATATGATAGCTCCAGATGTCCATCTTCTGGATGAAAGGGGCTCTAATCTTCCTCCACCTCCAGGGCCCGGGGAATATATCAACCCAAGGAAGAGCTTGGTCTCAGACAACTGAGGTGTTATATTTGGCCCTGGCTTGGTCACTTGCTATGTATACCTAGGGCCTTGGATATAGAAGTATACTATAAGATCGATAGCCCCATGCCCCAAACCATATGGAAAGTGAATATATGGGACCCCCCAAAAAAAGCGAGCTCCCTCCTTGACACTTCCACTTCCACTGGATTATCCTGTCTTCTGGGATCCACACCAGTATAGTAGAGGCCTGACCTAGAACCTAGAAACAACTAGGAGAAGATGAAATAAGATGCCAGGGAGTGACCAGGATCCCTCGGGCCCAGCACAGGCAGGCATTCAAGAAAGAGATTCCCAGGGGTCACAACAGCAACAGTGACACAATGCTTCCCTTCACCGGGGTTCCCCGCCCTAGGCCCCTTCCGAATTTACCGAATCCTCTCCACACCCCAGTGAGCATGGCTGTGACAGTTTTCATGTGCCAGCAAGTAAACTGAGGCACAGGGAGATTAAATTTCAACCCCACCATACACAAGGAGTGAGGGCTCAATCTCCAGGGGTCTCATAATGCAGCACAGCTTGATTTTAAACACAGACTATCACTTGTATCTGTCTATGTACATGTGTGTGTATGTGTGTGTACTTATATATCCATCTGTCTGTGTGTGTACATGCTTACATGTTCATGGGCGTACATGAGTCTCTTTGCTTAAGCATGTATGAGTATGTATGCACATGTGCCTGTGTATGAAAGGAGGACAACAGCAAGTAACAGCTGCCAGAAGTGACAAGGTGGCCACTTCATGCATGTCAATAGTACCGTAATCACCGCTCATGTATGTCAACAGTACCGTAATCACCACTCTTATTGCTCCACCCCCATGCCCTCCCCTACCCCACCCCCACACCCTGCAGGACTTTCTTACTAACCAGATTCTCTCTCTCTCCAATAGGCTTGGGCCCCAAGGAGATTCGTGAGTATCTACCCAGGCCCCCATGTTCCCTAGGGCAGGGTGCCCCACAGTGTCTGTTCTCAGTGCTCCAGGTCCCAGAGAGATGCAGGTGTCTAGAATCTTCCTAACCCACTCCTCTATCCCTCTAGATCAGGGTACAGCAGGGGACCCCTCTCAGCCATTCAGACTGGCAGGAACCCAGTTCAACTATTTCCTTTCCACAATTCCTCTGGGAAGACTAGAGCACAAGGTACCCTACCTTCTCTCTCTGGTACCCCACTTAGTTGGGAGCCAGCATTGAAAGAGAGCTTCAGCAAAGGTCAAGGCTCTCAAGAAGGAAAGAAGGGGGAAGGATGGAGAGAAACAGAGAGAGAGCGTGGCTGCTGCTGACAGCGATCCTGAACCGGCACTGAATCCATCTTCACGGGACTCACACACAAAGTTACATACACCACAGTGTATGTTCCACAATTATTCCCTTTCTACAGGGAGAGGGAAACTGAGGCTTGGAAAGGTATGGCCTCCTGGCCAAGGCCACACAGCTGTAGCAGGAAGGAGGGGACAACAACCTCTGCCCTGCTAGTCCAGGTGCCATCTCCCCCCCAGGTCACCTACCAGGCCCTTGAACCATCTAACCCAACATGGTGACTCTAAACAGAGCTGAGCTCCATAGACAGAACTTTAGTGACTATAAGAGTTGGGAGCCCAGTGCACACAGGAATTCAGAGAGTAGATCACATGATATGCACACAAACCATGTGTAACCTTGACCCCATCCCTCTGAAGCCTCCTAAGTCCCATTTTGGGACACAGTGGCAGCATCTTGCAGATGCTGGGTGTGGAGGGGAAGGAGGATAGAAGATTCAAGTGCCTATGCTGCATTCCACGCTGCCCCATCCTGTGGCAGACATCACTAATCAATACAGCAGCCTCAAGAGTTTTATCATTAAACCTCTCACAGTAGGTCCAAATTGACATTTAACAGAAAACCTATTGGACCACTCTGATCTAAACCAATTTGACAATTGGCAAAGATAATGCGAGACACTTCCAGCAAAGCCACACAGCATATTGGTGGAAGAGCAGGCGGTCCACGCAGTGTTCCTGACAGCAGGGTAGTAGCTCTAGGCCCTGAGCAATTGGGACCAGTGTTCCTAGAGAGATGAGGCCCAGGGTTTGGATGGCTCCTTCAGCCAAAGCCCAGAAAGCATATCCTGGCTCCCCAGGGCTAAGGTCTCCCCCGGGCATCATTTCCCTTTATCCAGCAGCCTGGTGGTGAAGGCTGGACGGTCAGAAAATCAATTCCGGAAAAGCCTGCTTAAGCTGGCCTGTTGACATCAGGCTTGTCAGACTTAGCTGCAGTTAATCAGGCAACTCTAGCAGTGGTCCCCAGGGCCTAGAATCATCCCAATCCTTGCCATTAAGGGCTGGAGAGACCCTCAGCTTGCTAACCACATCATCCTTCCCAGCCCAGAGGTTCCAAGTTCACAGAGTGAAGAGGGACTGAGCACCCACCAGGGCTCAGGCACAGGACCTACTGGGATGGCTCAACAAGGCAATAAAGTGTGTGCAACTGTGCCCAGCTCCCAGCAAGCTCTCCAGGAGGCAGTGGTCTCTTAGGAAGTCCCAAAATTAATTCTGAGGTGGCCAGACCCAGAGGCAGCGTCCTGTGCATTTTGAGGCAGTTGCTAGAGGCCCTCCAGGGCCTGACAAGGGGCAAAACTCCAAGACCTGGTCCCTCCCCCCACTTTCTGCCCCCATGAACTGATGTGTTGCCTCTCCAGCGGTCCTGAAGACCAAGTGTGGTCTCAGCAAGTCCTGCCCAACCAACTTCTTCGCATTTAAAATCTGCAGTGGGGCTGCGAACGTCGTGGGCCCTTCTATGTGCTTTGAAAATGAAATGTGAGTACCTGAGGGGTGGCCGTGTTTCTTCACCTGCATTCCATTCATTCAGTCATTCATTCATCTGAAAATTCAGGGGGCTGGAGAGATGGCTTAGCAGTTAAGAGCACCCACTGTTCTTGCAGAGGACCCGGGTTCGATTCCCAGCACCCACATGGAGGCTAAGAACCGTCTTTGACTCCAGTTCCAGGGGAATCCGACACCCTCTTCTGACCTCCACAGCATTGCACGACACGGGTGCACCAACCTACATGCAGACAGTACATTCATACACATTTAAAAATATTAAAAAAAAAAAAAAAAAGAAAGAAAATTCGGGCTCCAGGGGTAGGCCTGTGAGGACAGCCCGTGCCACATCTACACTTCCAGATACCTAAGGTTGTGAGATGCAAGCAGCAATCATCCCAAAATCTCCCAGTTTGCCCACACCTCTCTAAGTGTGTCAGAGTTGCCGCCTCTCCCCAGTTCACGTGGTTGGGGTGTTATTGTCCCTACTGTACAAGCAAATGAAGTGGGGTTCAGACAGGGTCTCCAGCCAAGCTGAAGGCCATCTAACAGCCAAGCTGAAGGCAGCTCATCTAACAGTCAACCTGCTGGGCTTCCACTGAAAGGAGCTGCCTCTGGGAAGAGTTCAGTCAAGACCCAGACATCAAAATCCAGACTTGGCGGGTGTGGTGGTGCACGCCTTTAATCCCAGCACTTGGGAGGCAGAGGCAGGCACATCTCTGTGAGTTCAAGGCCAGCCTGGTCTACAGAGCAAGCTCCAGGCCAGCTGGGACTAAAAGGGAGCCCCGGCCAAAAAAACCAACAAACAAAACAAAAAAAAAAACAGCCTGATATTGGCAAAAAAAAAAAAGCCAGACTTGGCAAGTAATAGGGCTTCCACCCAGATATAGGGGAAAGACTATGTCCCCATTATCCAACCATGAAACTTAATTTCATCTGCCACAGCAAACAGATGGTCTTTAAGTCAGGATGCTGAACCTAAATGCAACTTACTGAGGCAAAACAAAGACCATACTGGTTCATGTACCTGAAAAGCTAGAGAAAGCAAGTTCAGCAAGACTAGGACACAGCAGCTCAAGCTGCACCATCTGAGCTTCCTCTGATACCATTTTAAGCTCTGCTTTTCTCCACTGAAAATGGACTTCTGTGTGGGCTGAGGGAGGCTCCGTGTTTTGATACACTGGCACAACCTTCACCCTACCAAGATGAAAGCATCCCCAAGGCTGGATCTATGTGACTGACTTGGATCTGAAGTCCAGGCCTGGTCTTTCACAGGAGGCCAGAAAGAGGTTAGTTCACTGTCCAGGAACTGAGAGCAGAGAAGTGCCGCATCCCGAGGAGCACCCAAGGACAGGGACAGATGCCGGCAGGTGGACACCCAGCTGGGCTGCTCATGGGGCAGCTGCCCTAAGATGGCAGTACTTCTCTGGGTTCTGTGTCCTCACAGGAGGACATCTTACCTTAGCACCTCAGAGCCCCAGGCAGGCACTCTACGTCTTCTCTGAGCAGACTACCCCAGCCCAAATGTGACATGCTCAGAGAATGCAGCCCACCACAGGCCTCTGGGAGAAAGCCCATGGCCCAGGTCACTCCACGCATGTCCTGGTACTTCTGCCAGGCCCTCTCAGAATCCCACCCAAGCAGAGCATTTCTGGCTCTCTTGAAACTACAGGCCATATTGTTTCCCTTCTTATCTCCAGTATCATGAGTCCTGTGAGAAACAACGTGGGCAGAGGCCTGAACATTGCCCTGGTGAATGGTGAGTGACCTGTGTCCACCACACTCTGAGCCCCCCCGGGGTGGGGGGGGACGACTGCCACCTGCTTAGGTCCTCCTGCAGAAGTCAGGAAGGGGAGGGGCTGCCCCAGGGAAGCAGCAGGTCCTGAAGAGCTTGTTCTACCCAGGTCTAGCCTGGATCACCACCCTAGGCTCCTACCCCAAATTGACTTCTGTGAAACACAGCCAAGAGTGACTCCAGCCAATAACACACACACGAAGACAAAGGGACAGATGGTGGCTGTGTGAAACCTCACACAGAGTACAAGTCATGCTTCACTTATCAACTGTTGACAGCAGATAGTGTGGGCTGGGAGACTGGGGACAGCTGTGACCTAGAATGGCAGGTCCTGGCTTCGTGATCTCCATGGCTGTCACAGTAAGGAAGCTGCGGTGCATCAAGTAGGGTAGATAGAATCAAGAAGGTTCAGAGGGTGGTCAGCTTCAGCTTAAAGGACAGAAGGGACTGGTCGGGAGAAAAGGAAGGAGACCCCTTCCAGGTAGCAGGGAAGGGAGGGAGAAGAAAGATCCCAGACTGGACCCTCCTGCTGGGCATCTCACAAACCAAGAAGATCAAAAGTAATCAGTGACAATAAGAGCTAGTGTGTAGAGCACCGTGCTACCTGCGTCCTGTTACCACACCACACTACACCCTCAAGAGAATCTGGGCTCAGTATCTCCATTTTTCCAGGCAAGAAACAGGCTCAGAAAGGATCAGCAACTTGCCCAAGGTCAACGTAGCCACTTGAGCCCAGACCTGACCAGCTCCAGGTCTTAATCACGCAGCTGGCTACCACCTTGCACAAGTGTCTCCAGGCATGTAGATAGATAGCACCTTCTGCTTGACAGCTGTGTGGAAGTCCAGCAAACTGTCTCCAAGCCCAAGGCACGCGTTGCTGTATAATTAGCCAGAGCAACAGAAGCAATGCTAAATATGGGTGGTTCTTAACCTTTTAGTGGGCAAAGCCTCCTTTAAAAAAACGGTTCTATGATAACTCTGCCCTGATTCCAGAAAAATCCACAAATACACACACACACACACACACACACACACACACACACACACACACACACACACACACACGGCTTTAAGAACCTGGGAGGCCTTGCCAAGTGAGCCTGCTCCCCGCACCTATGGGGAGACCTGCCAGGATCCACTAACTTTAAGAAGCCACAGAGCAGCCATCCACTCTGCAACACTGCCATCTAGTGGTGAAGAATGAGAACTGTGGCTTTCTGCCAGAACAAAAAAGCAATTCAGAGCCTGGAAATCCACTGAAAAATCCCCTGTCCTTCAGAAATTGGGTTGCAGATTTCCTACTTAGGTGGGAACCATGACAACCATGTCCTTATTCACTGTTCTGCAGAAAATGTACCTTGTACACTATTTTATATATGACCTATTTCATGCTCATAGGCCATTGCACGTGGGCAGAAATTAAGGACAAAGTGGTAAGCTGTGTGTGAGCAACAGTCAGAGCAGAGCACAGATTCTGACGGGTTAGATCCAGTCCCATTCCAGATGCTCAGCCATTGTGTTGAACTTCTCAAATCAGCCCCAGCCCAACAATTATTAGGTACCTACTGTAGTTCTGAATGATCTTCATAGAACTTGGTGGCCAGTTTCAACAAGATGACAAACGGAGTAACTCATGTTGTAGGAAGTGATAATTCTCTCTTTTCCACCAGGAACCACAGGACAGGTGCTGAAAAGGGGCAGTTTTGACATGTACTCTGGAGGTAAGCACCTCTGGAAGGCATCTTGTCCAGTGGAGTCACGGGTACAGGCACTGGAGGGCTAAAGATCATCCTGTGTCTTTGAAACACCTCCCGGGGGTTCCGTGTTGGAATCTCCCAGGCACGTATCCTGAGACAAGGGCTCAAGTTCAATGGTTTGTTTAGGAACTGATCTTGGGAAATGCCCGTGGAGCTTGGGGGAGCAAGACAGGAGAGGAAGGAAGCCAACAGGGGGCGTCAGAGAGCTGCCTCGCACTGCACCAGAGGTAGCTCTGGGCTCAAAACCCTGACTCATCAATGCGTCCCAGCAAGTCTGTCTTGCCCTCAGGTCCAGGCGGGCTCTGGAGACCAGGGCAGAACTGCAGCCTAAGGGAGATGGTGTAAGACCCAGTCAGTTCCACCTACTCAACACCTGCTAGGGAGAGTGCTCTACATCAAGACTACCAAGCTCTCTAGTGGGCCCAAGGACAGGACAGCCCCCTAATGTCCAGGGAGGACCTCTGAGAGGCACCCCACTCTGCAGATTCTACTTCTCTACACAGACCGGTGTTTGACCTCTGTGCATGTGGCTGACTCTTCGGACTTCACCCCTCGCTCGCTCAGCACAGCTGAAGAGGCAGCAGTCTGCATGGACTGCAATCTGAGCGTTTAAGTTCCATTAGCAACTTGGCTGGTAGTTTGATTATCTGCAGTCACAGTCTTGAAATTCTTTTTTTGTTTTATTTTATGTTTATGAATATCCTGCCTGCATGGCTGTAAGTGCACCTGTATCATGCAGCACCCACAGAGGCCAGAAGAGGGCGCAGGATCCCCTGGAACAGGAGATGGTTGTTAGCTGGGAACTGAACCCAAGACCTCGACAAGGGCACCCAGTGCTCTGAACCGCTGCACCATCTCTTCAGCCCACAGTATAGAAATTCTTCACCATTTTGAACCATCAAAGCCCCTACTTTTTCATTGTGCACTGGGAGCCCCAAACGATTGCCAATACTGCTAACATTTTTTTATTCTATCAAGGTACATTTATTGTATGTCCTAAATTATGATGTTTAAGCCTCACCAAAATGCTATGAGCAGGGCCATGGATCATTCTCATGGACAGATATAGCCCTACTCTGAACATTACGACACTCTTTCTCGAACTCTGACCATTTATAACTTTCTCTCGGGTTGTCACACCTACATGGTTAGAGTTTTCCTTTTCAGTGGCTCACTTTGTTTTACCTAAAATATCATGAAAGGAAACCACACCGTTCCCCTACTGGTGGCTATGAAACTACACCTAAGAGAGACAAGACAAGCCAGGCCTTTTGAGAACTAGATAGCTCTCGTTGTCCCCGCCCACCAAGTGTTTGATCCTGCCTTGGTCTCAATTCAGTGGAGAGATTTACTAGTTCAGGGAGGCACCAGAGACACAGAACCTTCCTCCATGATGCAGCAAGGGAGATGCAGGAGAGTCTGTTCATTCTCACAGATCTCCACTGCCCAAAGCCACATGGTGCTCCATAAGCCAGCACAGACATCCTGGACATTAACCAGAATAAAAGGTGTTAAGAATGTATAAAGAGTTCTTGAGAGATGATGTTCTGTTCTCTGGGGCAGGGGGCAAAATATCCCTTAGACCAGTGGTCCCCCCTCCCAACACACACACATGCCCACACGCGTGCATGCACACATCACAGTAGCCCAGGAAGCTTTTTTATTTTATTTTTTTTTTTTTTGAAGAGTTCCATGTAGGGGGCTAGAAAGATGGCTCTGAGGTTAAAAGTACTGGCTGTTCTTGAAGAGTTCCATGTAGGGGGCTAGAAAGATGGCTCTGAGGTTAAAAGTACTGGCTGTTCTTGAAGAGTTCCATGTAGGGGGCTAGAAAGATGGCTCTGAGGTTAAAAGTACTGGCTGTTCTTGAAGAAGACCCAAGAAAACCTACTCCCGATGGTAGCTAACAAGCATCTGTCATTCCAGTCCCAGGGGATCCAAGGCCCTCATCCGTCTCCTTGGGCATTGCATGCACGTGATACACTTACATACATGCAAGCAAAACACTGATTACACATAAAATAAAAATTATTTTTTAAGAGTCTCACATAGCCCAGGATGGCCTCAAATTCATTGTGTAGCCAAGGATGATCTTGAAGTTGTAGTCCTCCTGCCTGTACATCCTGAGGGCTGAGATTGCAGGCATGTACCACACTGGGTTTATGACATGCTGAGGATAAAACCCAGGGCTTCATGTCTGGAAGGCAAGTGTTCTACCAACTGAGCTACACCCCAGCCCCACCCAACTTTAAAATAACAGTGTCTGGGAGCCACTCCAGGTCACCTGAATGAGGGTCTCCTCATTCTGCTCACATTGTCCTTCCCTAAGACAAGGGCTGCAGGGACCCCTACCCCCAAGATGCTGTCCCAATCTAGCTTCTAAGTGCTGTGTTAGCCTGCCCCAGGTCACCCCTGGGTTATTAGGATGGTGGAAGAGAATGAGGGTTCCGAGCAGTCATTTCTCCTAAACAACCAGCACTTCGTTTTCTTCTTCCCCCAGACCCCAATCTCCTGGTGAAATTCCTTGCAGAAATTCCAGATAGCACACTGGTGCTGGTGGCCTCCTACGATGACCCGGGAACCAAGTAAGTGGGAAGCCCCACCCTCCCTCCAGGCCACATGAGGATGCACACCTAACACTTCCACACCTGCGTGTGCTTTTCCACTCCCTGCCAGCTCTGCCCTCCAGCAATTTAACCTGAAGGAGAAAGCAGGGAAGTGTGCAAAGAGGCATTCTGGGAGGTGTGTCGCGACCTTCATCATAATGGTGGAAAGCTGGACATAATAGCCCCATCCAATAGTGGTTGCTGGGTATAGAAATCATGACATGAGCCAGGCGTGGTGGTGCACGCCTTTAATCTCAGCACGTAGGAGGCAGAGGCAGGCAGATCTCTGTGAATTCAAGGCCAGTCAGGTCTACATAGCGAGTTCCAGGACAGCTGGGGCTACATACAGAGGGACCCTGTCTCAAAAAGACCAAAATAAGAAATCATGACATGGTAATAGGTATCTCCTCATCTTATGTGCACATAAGAATATACATTGTTGGGATGGAGAGATGGCCTAGTGGTTAAGAGCGCTGACTGCTCTTGCAGAGGACCTGGATTCCATCCCCAGCACCCACATGGCGGCTGAAAACCATCTTTAACTCCAGTTCCAGGGGAGTCCGACACCTTCTTCTGACCATTGCATGACATGGATGCACAAACCTACAGGCAGATAGTACATTCATACACTTACAAAAATTAATAAAATTGTAAAAAAATTTTTAAAAAAAGAATATACATTGCAAGCCGGGCCTGGTGGCGCACGCCTTTAATCCTAGCACTTGGGAGACAGAGGCAGGTGGATCTTTGTGAGATCAAGGCCAGCCCGGGCTACAGAGGGAGTTCCAGGACAGCTGGGGCTACAGGGAGACCCTGTCTTGAAAAGACAAAAAAAAAAAAAAAAAAAAAAGAATATACCTTGCATCAAAACAGATAGTGCAGAAAATGTTAAGGACTTGGAAGAATACCCTTCTAGGGCAAAACATACAACTCACTGGACTGACAGAATGACCATAGTTCAGATCACCAGAGCCCACATAAATGCATAAATGCTAAGTGGATAGGGTGACACCTCTAAGTCCAGCCTCAGAAGGCCAAGACAAGGAATCCCAGAGCAAGCTTGCTTGCCAGTCAGACCAGCCATATCAGATAGCTCTGGGTTAACTGAGAGACACCTCAAAAAAAAAAGTGCAAGATTGAAGAAAAATTTTGGCCTCAGTCTTGGGCCTTCACACACACATGCATGCATACCCACACACATAGGCATGTATGCACATACATATGAAAGGAAGAAAAAATACTCATTCGTGTGCCACATAGCTTGTTTTGGTCACAGAACTACATACTGTATGGTTCCATGGTGAATGTTGACTGCCTGGGCTTGGGAAAATATACTCTTGATGTTCACACACTAAATCACCTAACAGCACACTTCTCAGAAAGGATCCCATCGTTAAACAGCTCATGACTGTATTAAAATTTTTATGATGTTTACCTCAAGGGACAAGGTGCTGTCTTTCAGTTACTCCTTACGATGGGCCAGTATTGTGTCTGTAAACAGAGCAGTTCTGATTTTAACACCTCTCCAGCCCCACCCAAGGCCATCCTAGAGTACTCTCGGACCCCTTGCACAGCCTCCCCCCTTGACAGGTAGGGCACATACAGGTGGATGGTGGGGCAGGTCATTGAGAACCTCACCCTGCCCAACCAGTGTGCTTCAGCCTCAGCCCCACCCTAACTGTCCTCTCTGGTCCTCTGCAGAATGAATGAAGAAATCAGGAAGCTCTTCTCCAACCTAGGAAGTTCCTATGCAAAGCAACTGGGCTTCCGGGACAGCTGGGTCTTCCTGGGGGCCAAAGACCTCAAGAACAAAAGCCCCTTTGAGCAGGTGGGTTCCTGGGTACTTCCCTGTCCCAGTGAGAGCTGGATGGACAGGGACCTCCACGGGGTGGGAGGACGGTCATTCCCATGGGCTATATTCCTGGTCAGAGTCTCCACACAGAGCCAGCAGGGAGGCTCACATCTCTGTAATTTGCCCCAATTTGGGATCATCCAGCTGGCCAAACCCTGACAGTAAGCTGGCTTGGTCATGTTGCAAGAGGCGAGTCACATATAAGTACCCACCCGAGAAGAGACAACAGAAAAGGAGAAAAGACAATGATACAAAATGAGCTGTGGTAGAGAGAGAAAGAAATGGAAAGATAAAGCCTGCATCGTGGAGAGAGGGAGCCGGGCAGGGAGTAGGATGCTGGCTTCTGGTCCAGCTGTGCCTTGGCAAGTGCCTGCTCCCCAGGCCGTCATCTTACCAGAAAAAGGAAGGGATTTGGACCAAGAGATCCCTGAGCTGCCTTGGAGGTCTCTATGGAGGCAGTGAACTTGCACCAAGAAGGGGACACCAGGACACTTTTCTAGTGGAAAGAGCAGGGGTAGTCCCTGATACGGGGCTCCATGGTCATGACATGGGGGTGGCCCAGAGAAAAGGAGTCTGGGAGATACCCAACTTGGAGTCTGAGAAGTACTCAGAACTGACCAGGCCTTCCTGGCATGGCCCAGACCCCAAGTTGGGAGCTAAGGCTTAATGATTCTGACACACAGGACTTAGTAGACTCTGACAAAAGGCAGTAGGGAGCTATAGAAGGCTTATGCAGGATTGTGGCTAGATCCAATAAGCAAGTGTTCTTCTTGCTTTTCTCAGATATGTGCCAAACAAATTACCCAAGGGGCCTTATGAAATATCACAGTGAAGGCAGATGGGTCTATCACCTCAGCTCACACATGAGAGGGCCATGCATACAGCAAGTGCTCAAGAATTGCTAGGATTCTTTTCAGATTCATGAGAGGTTAATGGGGACTTTAAAGAAAGGCTAAATCTCTCCAAGCCCTCCCAAACCTTGGTGTCCTTATGGAGCACAATGACAGTAACTGGGCTCTAATCCTATTTCTGAGACCTCAGGCAAGTTGTACTCCTTCTCTGAGCCTCTGCCTCCCATCTGTAAAATGGGCCATTTGAGTTGAAGGATGGTATGCAAGTTTGCGTGAGTCCTAGACAACCACCCCCACTGTCTGAATACTCTCCCTTCTCTCTCTAGTACTTAAAGAACAGCCCAGAACTGAACAAATATGAAGGATGGCCAGAGCTGCTGGAGCTGGAGGGTTGTGTGCCCCGGAAGGTATTTTAGGGAGACTGTGTCCCTTCCTAGGCCATGAGGCCGAAGAGACTCCCATCTGACTTGAGAACAAAGCCCAGGGTTGCGGGAGCCAACCCTGGAGGAAGAAGAGGGAACAGCTGCACAGAGCAGGCTGAGCAATCCTGTCCCTGATGTACGGTCACTCACGTCCCCTCTGAGGAAATGACAATCTCCCACTGCCCCCAGGATGCCCGGGCTGGAAGTGCACAGCCTCAGGGCCCATGGAACCAGCTGTCTATGGAGAGACCAAGAGTGTCCTTCTAAGACTGCCCACTCTTGCCTATACTTGAGCAAGATTAAATTTTATTTTTGTTGATTTTGATTGAACTTTCTGACCTCTAGAGTTGCCTTGTTTCTCCTGGGGGTTGCACTGGCATAGTCTGAGTTAGCACAGGCCAGGGTCTAGACAGATCAGGACAGATCAGAGACAGCTCACCGCTGGCAGCTGGATATGGCTTGGTTTCCTGGGATTCTGGTGAGACCCAAAAGAGTCCTTGGCCCCTGAGATGGACAAGAATAAGGAGACCCAGGGAACAAGATGCATAGAATATCAGATTCACCCACTCTTTTAGGGCAAGCCAGAGGAAACCCAGAAAGAAGAGGGCATATCTGAGACTGGGAAAGTGTCTATAATACTGAACAGGTGTCGAGAAACATCTGCCTGGCTTTGGGCTCCCCAGGGGCAGAGCCTGAGACAAGGATTCAAGAGTAGATAGTATAACGGGAAATAGGGACACCCAATAAGGAGTGTGTTTTCAGCCCACCAGAGCAAGATCCTACCCAGAACCCTAGAAATCTATGTGAAATACACACCCGAGAGATGGACAAGCTCCTTCCGGACAGGAGAGCTGCATATTCACACACCAACAGCAGCCACCATTGGCTGAGAGCTGGTGCCGCTGGGGTAATGTGAATCTCTAGGTGCTTCTTGTCCTTCCCATGTAGGGAAGAGAGGCTGTCCATGGCTTCATAGTGAGCCCTTGGCCTAAGCTGTCAGTGTCAGTGGCAGTTGCCATTAAATGAGTGGAACGCAATAAGAAGAGGAAGATTCGAGGGACATGGTGGTAAGATATATCAAGGGTCTCTCAGAAAGGCCCAGTTACCAGGCTCTGGACCAAATCCTAATAGGAGTTCTTGGGAGTATGTGCTAGAAGACTTCAAGTTTCATGGTAAAGAAGCCCTAGGCCCAAGTGGTAGGGGTTCCTGCTTCTATGCCCTGGGCATAGGAAAGGCTTCACATATGTCAAGGGCCAGTGGGCTGCCACACAGGCTCCAGCTGCAGTGGGGTCAAAACCAATGCCCAAAGACAGCTATGAGCAGGCTAAGCTGAGGAAGCCAGAAGAAGGTATCCACTCAGCCGCCCCTCTAAGTCCCTCTGTCCCAGACTGGGTTCGATTCCGAGTACCCACATGGCAGCTGAGAACCATCTTTAACTCCAGTTTCAGGGGAATCCGATGCCCTCTTCTGACCTCCACAGCACTGCACAACACGGGTGCACCAACCTACATGCAGACAGTACACTCATACACACACAAAAAAAAAAGAACCCAATAAAGATTTCAAGTGTAAGTTCATGGCCAGAGACAAGGCTACAGAGGCAGATTTTATTTATTGCTTTTATGTGTATGAGTGTATCGCTTGCATGTAAGTGCACCTGTGTCGTGCAATGCCCATGGAGGTCAGAAGAAGGTGTCATATCCCCTGGAACTGGAGCCATGGACACCTGCTAGCTGTCTTGTGGTGCTGGGATTCAAACTTGTGTCCTATGCAAGAGCAACCAGTGCTCTCAACCAATGAGCCACCCCTGCAGCCCCAAAGACAGCTCTTGACAGTGGCCACTATTTTAAAAGTACCTGGGGTGGCCACCTAGCTATAAAACAAACAACAAAAAAACCACACAACAAACAAACAAACAAACAAAAAACAGCATCGTGCATATTACAGAATGCATTAGAGAAGACTGATTGATGACATGTAAGCAGCTCAGACTGAACTCAGGAAAGGAATTCTCAGAGATGAGGAAGCTTGGGGAGCCCAGGGTGAGGGCGACAGCAATGCTGTGCCTGTCTCCTCCCCTATGGTGGCCTCTGATGGTATATTAGCTCATTTTCTCAATGCTGTGACAAAATGTCTGTCACAGGAAGTGTTTATTTGGTCTCACAGTCTGAGCATATCATGGCAGGGAAGTCACGGCGGCAGGAGCAGGAGGCAGCTGGTCGGCCACATTAGGTCCACAGTCAGGAAGTAGGGAGAGATGAATGATGGTGTCCAGCTCTGTCTCCTTTTTATTCAGTCTTGGATCCAAGTGGGTTTTGCAACCATAATTAAATCACTCTAGAAACCCCTGGCAGTCATGTCCAGAAGTCTGTCTCCTGGTAATTCCAGATCATGTTAAGTTGACAATAAGAACCATCACAAATGGTCAGCTTGAACTCTTTCTCAGAGAACTGCCTTCACCTCACCCTGGAGACCGGGCTTAGCTGGTCACTGGAAGTGAGGGCATAGAAAGCCAGCTTCTCTTGGCCTGAGCTCATAGAACCCACCAGATGTTAGGGCTTTGCCTGTCTTGTTCCTCTTCTCCCGTAGTAGTGTCCCTGGGGATCAGCCCTTGATAAATCACCCTCTGGAGAATCCTCACAGAAAGCTAGTGTCTGGGGGCCACTGGGTGTGTCAGTCACATGGAACTGAGCCTGAACCTGAGCCCAGGCTGAAATATGAGGCCATCAGTCTCTAGAACTGCTGTTACTAAGGGGTGATTTCTCCAAGCAGCAACACCCAGACTGAAGAGCTGCGGGCAAGGAGCTGCATCTGACGCTGCCACACGGCTTCTGTGGAAAAGGCCACATGCTGTGCCACACTTGGGGAGCCAAAGCAGATCCCAGAGCTCGGGGCTCTCCAACTTCCCCTTCCTTGGCAAGGAGCAAGGTCCCAGTAACATATCCTCAGACGCACTGTGGAAAATAAGGTCAAGTGTCCACCAGCTGGACCTCTGAAGCCCCCAAGGAGTCGGTACTGGAGGCTGCCGCACTGGACCTGGTTGGGATATCATGAACGTGACAGACACTGTGAGATTCTGCACCATTTTAGGGTGTTGCCACCGTGACAGAGATGGCCAGTTCAGCTCTGGGTTGAGACAGAAAACAGTCCAAGGATAGGACTGCCAGGTGTTGGGGCCACATCCACACAGTCAGCTTCCTCGCTCTACAAATGTCACTAGTCACCCGACAGCCCTGGGGAAGCATTAAGGAACTGGAGCCAAGGCACTGCTGCTGATCCATGGAGCAGGGCCACACATAGACCAAGAGATCGATAGTGTGGCTGCATCCAGGTGACAACTGAGAAAGATTCAGGATCCTTACTCAGTGCTGGGACAGGGAAGAAGGCATTGACAGCAGGTAGCACCTGCAGGAGCTCCTAGGATACCCAGGGATCAATCAGCTAGCAGATGGTAGGAGGGTATGTGCCCAGACCATGTGAGCAAGGCTTGGCAGGGCCACAGGGAGAGGACGAGACTGAACTCACAGGATGGCCTCAAAGGGCCCTCTGGGCCAGGCAGAGAGCTTGGACCTGACACAATAGCAACACAGAGCTTTCAGCTAAGGAAAAATATGATCAGATTTTCAGTTTTTAAAACTCCTCAAGGTTGTGTGGAGCCATCAGGAGGTTAAAATGGACAAGACTTGGATTTGATTTGCTCATCGGTGTAGACAAGTATCCAAGAATCTGCAAGCCAATCGCTGCTGGGATTTGGAGTTTCCAGCCAGTAGGCCTCCAGCCCACCCAAAGAAAGACTTGAGCAAGTGCATGGCTTGTAGCAATTTCTCCAGAAGCCGCAATTCTGGTTCTTATCAGCAGGTGGCAGCAAAAGAATGGGCAAGAAAGGTGGCACAGTGCCCCGGCTCCCACCTCTTGGGAAAGGGAGCTAGGTCTAGCGAAGTAGCTGTCTGGAACTTACCAACAGGCAGAGATTAGTAACATAATAACAACAGAGCCTCTTTGCTGTGGAGATGCGCTACTTCCCAGAAGGTCCAGTGACCTTCCAAGCACACAGATCTGCAGTGTGAATAGGACTGGAATCCATTCATCACCACTTGGAACAGACTCTTCCCTTAAGCCTTTTCCTACACCCACTCAGAGGTAAACAGTACAGCTTTCTTCTCTCCCCTCTTCCCTCCTCCCGTCATGCTCTTCCTGAACATCTCATCTGAAGACCGCACAGACCCTTGGGGTCAACATCCCAAGCTTCTGCCATAATGCCTTCGGGAGAGATAGCGAATGGCTGCAGGGGGTTGGAGCAGTTCTTTCCAAAGCCCTTCCACGCTGTGATCCAGGCCTCCTCCCACAGGCTGAGGGCCAACCAGCAGGTGGTTAGCTCCATTTTGCAGACTAATAAATGTGGCAGAGCCGCCCAGTGAGAGAAGGCAAGGAGGGACAGGGAACATTGGCTACTTGGCCCTCTACCTCCCTGGGGTCACCCTTAGCCTCCTGCCCATGTACTGTGGTCCTGACAGTCACTGGGTTCCTTGTGAGACCCAGAGCTGGGCTTCAGAGCCCACACAGGGCTCAGTGATCAGGCTTCCCTGAACCTGGTAAGACCTTTTTCAGCAGGACTCCATGTAGATAGAGAAAAAAAATTGTTTTGTCTTTTTGAGACAGGGTCTCCCTGTAGCCCCAGCTGTCCTGGAACTCACTGTGTAGGCCAGGCTGACCTTAAACTCACAGAGTTCTACCTGCCTTTGCCTCCCGAGGGCTGAGATTAAAGGTGTGCCCCACCACGCCTGGCTGGATGGAGAAAATTTTAACAAGCTTGTAGAGTTCCTTTCCTCCCGTCCCATGAAGGGCTAAGCTGGTCGATAATCATGGGAAGGCTGCTGCTGTGTTTGCTCTTCACACGGACTTACAGTACTTTTTTCTAATTATTTTTTAATGCTTATGTGTATGAGTGTTTTGCCTCATATACATACGTGCGTACAGTGCCTTCACATACGTGCATACAGTGCCCTCACACACATACGCGTGTACAGTGCCCTCACATGCATATGTGCATACAGTGCCCTCACACACATACGTGCGTACAGTGCCCTCACACACATACGCGTGTACAGTGCCCTCATACACACATACGTGCATACAGTACCCTCACATATGTGCATACAGTGCCCTCACACACATACGTGCGTACAGTGCCCTCACACACGTACATGCGTACAGTGCCCTCACACACATACATGCGTACAGTGCCTTCATACACACATACGTGCATACAGTGCCCTCACACACATACGTGCGTACAGTGCCCTCATACACACATACGTGCTTACAGTACCCTCATATACGTACATACAGCGCCCTCACACACATACATGCATACAGTGCCCTCATACACACATACATGTGTACAGTGCCTTCATACACACATACGTGCGTACAGTGCCCTCACACACATACGTGCATACAGTGCCCTCACACACATACATGTGTACAGTGCCCTCATAAATATGTGTACAGTACCCTCACATATGTGCGTACAGTGCCCTCACACACATACATGCGTACAGTGCCCTCATACACACATACATGAGTACAGTATCCTCACATACATGCATACAGTGCCCTCATACACACATACGTGTGTAAAGTACCCTCACATACATGCGTACAGTACCCTTACACACATACGTGCATACAGTGCCCTCATACACACATACGTGCATACAGTACCCTCACATACGTGTGTACAGTGCCCTCACACACATACACGCATACAGCACCCTCACACACATACATGCATACAGAGCCCTCACACACATACTTGCGTACTGTGCCCTCATACACGCATGCATACAGTACCCTCACATACATGCATACAGTGCCCTCATACACACATACATGTGTACAGTACCCTCGCATATGTGCGTACAGTGCCCTCACACACATGTGAGTACAGTGCCCTCACACACATACGTGCACACATTGCCCTCACACGCATACATGCATACAGTACCCTCACATACATGCATACAGTGCCCTCACACACATACGCGTGTACAGTGCCCTCACATGCATATGTGCATACAGTGCCCTCACACACATACGTGCGTACAGTGCCCTCACACACATACGCGTGTACAGTGCCCTCATACACACATACGTGCATACAGTACCCTCACATATGTGCATACAGTGCCCTCACACACGTACATGCGTACAGTGCCCTCACACACATACATGCGTACAGTGCCTTCATACACACATACGTGCGTACAGTGCCCTCACACACATACGTGCGTACAGTGCCCTCGTACACACATACGTGCTTACAGTACCCTCATATACGTGCATACAGTGCCCTCACACACATACATGCATACAGTGCCCTCATACACACATACATGCATACAGTGACCTCATACACACATACATGTGTACAGTACCCTCGCATACGTGCGTACAGTGCCCTCACACACATGTGAGTACAGTGCCCTCACACACATACATGCACACATTGCCCTCACACACATACGTGCATACATTACCCTCACATACATGCATACAGTGCCCTCACACACACATACATGCATACAGTACCCTCGCATATGTGCGTACAGTGCCCTAACACACACATACATGCATACAGTACCCTCACATACATACAGTGTCCTCACACACATACATGCATACAGTGCCCTCACACGCATACGTGCGCACAGTGCCCTCACACACATACGTGTGTACAGTGCCCTCACACACATACATGCGCACAGTGCCCTCACACACATACGTGAGTACAGCGCCCTCACACACATACATTCATACAGTGCCCTCATACACATATGTGTGCACATTGCCCTCACACACATACATGCATACAGTGCCCTCACATATATGCGCACAGTGCCCTCACACACATATGTGCGCACATTGCCCTCACACACATACGTGCGCACAGTGCCCTCACACACATACGTGCGCACAGTGCCCTCACACACACACACATATAGTATGCAATGCAGTCAGAGACCAGAAGCAGCTATTGGATCCCCTGGGACTGGAGTTTCAAACACTTGGTAGCTGCTCTCTCCAGCCACGTGCTTACGACATTTTCAAGGCTTCAGCCCTTTCCAACCTGCAGCTCTCTTCTCCCTGCAGGAAGGAAGCTGAACCCTAAGCCAGAGGACAGCAGGGAGAAAGGAGTAAGGTGCAGACCTGTGTTTGCTTGGCTGGGGTGTTCTTGGACGTGTGTGCGTGTGCACCGGTGCATCACACATTCACCCATACATGTTCATGTGAAGACCAATGTTGAGATGTCTTCCTCTATCACTGTCTACCATGGTTTTTTGGACAGGGTCTCTCACTGAACCTAGAGCTTCCCATTTGAGCCCCCAGGATTCTCCTTCCCCCCCACACACACACACACACTGGGTTTATAGGTGCACAGTATCATGCCCAGCTTCTTACATGGATGTTGGGAATCCAAACTCAGATCTTCAAGCTTGGATTTTGCCTACCTCATTTGATGAGAGCTGTGTGGAGCTCACTACATAGATTGTTTACTAACTCAGCTCCTCCATCGTGATCCTTATGCTGACACTTGAACTAGCACAAGAGGACCCGCACTGTTCTAGACCTGGGAAGAAGCTACCAAACAAGATTGCCAGGTCCCTTCCAGACAGGGGACAGGGCCAGCAACCATGGAAATGACATCCTTTCAGTTGCTAAGTACTATGAAAAAATAATAATAATGGTCAGGGATCCCAGGAAGCTATTTTGTCCCGGGGACCAAAGAAGGCTTCTTGGAGGAGGTAATGGCTGAGCCAGAGGGCGGAAAGGAAAGAATCCGGCAGAGATCCAACCATGCGGAGTGAGGAGGACGGAGCACACAGGGAAAGGAGCAAGAGCAAAGGCCCTGTGGTGCAAGGACAAGTGCGATGAGCCGACTCTCCAGGAAGGAGGAAAGTGGGAAACAAATACTGATCTGGGAGCGAGCACGGCTTGGTGGGTCTGCCTGTGAGCCGGAGTGGATTTCAGCCTGTTGTCCCCACACCAAATGATGCAGTAAAATCACCTGTCTTCCACTCACCTGATCTGTGAGGCTCTGTGCCAGAGGAAATGGACGATGGTAGGATTCCCAGCTCCCCCATCTCAGGAAATGGACGATGGTTGGATTCCCAGCTCCCCCATCTCAGGAAATGGACGGTGGTAGGATTCCCAGATCCCCCATTTCAGGAAATGGACGGTGGTAGGATTCCCAGATCCCCCATTTCAGGAAATGGACGGTGGTAGGATTCCCAGCTCCCCCATCTCAGGAAATGGACGATGGTAGGATTCCCAGCTCCCCCATCTCAGGAAATCGGGCTGGTTTAGGGAACTGGTTACCTGGGACTCAGGCACAAAACTGTTAGCAGCACAGTGACAGCAGCCCCTTACCGCAGTGCAGAGTCATTCTTTTTTTTTTTTTTTTTGTCTCATTTTTGAGACAGGGTCTCCCTGTAGCCGCAGCTGTCCTAGAACTCACTCTATAGACCAGGCTGGCCTTGAACTCACAAAGATCCACCTGCCTCTGCCTCCCAAGTGCTGGGATTACAGGCATGCACCACCATACCAGTTTTATGCACTGCTGGGAATTGAACCCGGAGCTCTGTGAACTCTTCCAACTGAGCTATGGCTCCAGCTCAAAGCATAAACTTATAAGCCGGTGATGTGATCTAATGGATGCTTTCAAGTGATGGTTTCAGCTACACCTCCTACCCCCTCCAGTCCCATGCAGGTGGATGAACAAGGAGGGGAAATAGAGAAGTTACATCCTGTTCCCACGGCCCCATAGCTGTGAGGAGCAGAGCTAGCATTCAATCCCAAGGTGACTCCAGCCTTAATCTCCACCACATGCTGGTGTCAGAAGCAGGCAGGAGGTAAGAAGAGGAGACTGACTACTGGGGGCACGTTGAGAACATGGCCTCTGTCCTGGACTCCAGCCTCTGGACATTTTCCTGGCCCGAGCCCAGCACACTGCCCTCGAGGCTTCCCGCCCTCCCATGGCACTGCCCTGGTGAAGGATGGAGTCTGCTCTCAAGAGTTTCCAATCCGAAAGAGCTGGGCCAGGTATCTTCAGCAATGAAGATATGAGACTATGCAGCCTGGTGCTGATATCCCACATGGGCCTACCCAAATCCTCACCCCAGCTGCCCTGGGAATCACTACTGTCTGGTCCTCTCTTCAAAGCAGTGCCTGGCCAGGAGAAGAGGCCAAGTCCTGGGGCCCAGTCAGCCAGAGGTCACCTGCTACACCTGAGCTGTGCTGTGAGACCACTCTACTCCCCTTGCTTCTCCTTCACTTTCCCTGTTGCCTTGATTTCCCCTCCTGGGAGAGGCATGGGCTGGGGAGTTCATCGCAGACCCCAGAGGGCCTGTGGGCTGCCAGGCAACACGCAATCCCCTGTCAGTACCAATCACCCTACGCCTATCTGAGGCTCTCCAGGCTTAGGAGCAGCTCTGAAAGCAGACTTTTTTGCCTGTTAAAATGAGTCATGAGAAGATGGGGAACCCCCACCTAGACAGCAGCAGGAAGGAGCCTGACCCAGCTCTGCAGCCCACCCAGCTGCCTTGTGCCATGGGAACAGCTCAGGGAAGAAGGTAGGAGCATGGTGTGTCCTGTTGGAACCCTCCACGTGTGTAGGGAGACTGGACCCTCCAGAGGGCAGCTCCAGCCATATCCGAGAGCCTCAGCCAGACTGCCCTCAAGCCTCCTTCCCCCAGCTCATAGCCAGGGTTTCCTCTGGAAAGCTGGCTAAGATTCAGGGCAAACCTTTGTCTGATCCCCCCATTTTCGTCATAATCTAGGAGACCCAGGTTCTCAGGCTCCTTGGTATTAAACAGACTTAACTCTGCTTCCTTAAACACAGGCTCCCTGGGCCCCATCCTAGTATCCCCAGAGGAGGGTCCAGCACAGATGGGTGGGTGTAGGAAAAAGAAAAAAAAACATAATGATAATTTTAGGCTGTCTAACCAGCTGTCACTAGATGCAGGGCTGTGGGCAAGTCACATAAGCTTTCTGTACCTCATCTCCTTCTATGTAAAATAGGACAGTAACAGTTGCTATCTAAGAAGCTCACTGTGAGAACTAAATGAATTGAAATATGTAAAGCCTTTAGAACAGTGTACCTGTAGGCTGTGCGTAAGCTCTGCTATTGTTAGAACTGTGTCATTATACATCGCCTTCCAGGGATGGGCTCTGAGCTGGGGTCTGAGGATGCCTCAGCCTATGTGCTCCTTGCGTCAGTATTATGGGGTTCAGAATCTAGAGGGACACTATATAGATATGTAGACATTTTCTAGGAGCCCCAGGCTTCTAGGATCAGAGTCTGGGGGAAAGCGGGGGGGGGGGGGGTTTGGGCGAATCTGGGCTTATATACGGGCTTTCCTGGGATGCGCACGTGCTCACCGCCTGCTCAGCCTCATTCGGACACAGGGCTGTAGTTCCAACAGTGCGGTCAGGCTGCCAGGTCACAGCCACCACCTACCTATTATGACAAGAACCTAACTCCTTTGGACCTCAGCACTGTGTCTGTATAAAGGGGCTGAATCACACCTCACGGGATGTCTATCACCCTGTGTAGATGGCCGGTCCCCAATAAAGAGGGCACTCAGAGCCTCCAGTCACTGTGATGGCTTACTCCCAGAAGGATGAGGGAACTCGGGCACGGAGGCAAGAACTGAGATTTCAAGCCAGGGTCCTTCAGCTACTGGGGATTGTGCTACTGATGGTGCCAGGGCTGAAGATAAAGGCACTTTTGCTCGTAGGGAATGCCAAGGGCATGGGCGAGCCCAGAGCCTCAGCAAAGGGTACAGGTAGCATCAGGTGGCTGGTTAGGACAACCATAATCCACCCTTGCACCCAGGTCAGTCTCCCTGGGGTGTGGCTGTTACTCTGTGGGGGAGGGGCATTCAGACCCCATCTGTCGCCCAGCAGACCAACTTGCAAAGAGCTCTGAGCCTGAGTTTCCTCACCGTTAAATGGGAAATGATTTTTGCTTCCCACAGGACAGTGAGAGGGTGCCCAGGAAATGGATGATAGACCCCCATCCACAGAGCAGTCCTGCAGGATGGAACATTTACCCAGACTCAGCACCACCCTGGCTTTCCGTGGCCCCCAAGAGGGCCTTCTCCTCATCCTGATAAGGATTGTCCGCTCATTCTTCTTCACAAGAACATTTCCTCAACTGAATCCAAAATGTGAACAAAAAGATGGGGCAGATGGTCACATTGCTGGATGGCCTGAAAGAAGTGCTGCTTTTCTGATGGAGGCACAGCTGGCCCCTGCTGGCTTTGTGAGGGGGGGGGGGGGGGCCTGCCTAGCATTCAGGGCCGCCCAGTTTAGCACAGGCTTCCTACTCTCCAGGACCGGCTCAGCGGTGTGTGAGGTCCTCCACACCAACCCCTCTCCCTGCCCTGCCCAGCACTGCAGATAGTGTCTGTAAGGTGAACAAAGGACCCCACTAGCTCCTCAGTGCTGTAGGGAGGCCACAACTGGGTTCCATGAGGACGTCCAGGCCCACAGTGGAAGACTGAGGACAGAGGAGCCAGTTGTCCAGAGCCCATGAAGACTGAGGAGAGAGTACCCCAAAACTCTCATCACAGGCACCTCTCTGAGGCAACCTGCCCACTCTGGCCCATGTGCACTTGAGTTGCTTACCTGACAGACACCCTATCACAAGGTATAAAATAAAACAGGGAGATGGGCTAGAGAGATGGCCTAGCGGTTAAGAGCGCTGACCACTCTTACAGAGGACCCAGGTTCAATCCCCAGCACCCACATGGCGGCCGAAAACCATCTGAAACTCCAATTCCAGGAGAACTCCAGTTCCAGGGGAATCCGACACCCTCTTCTGACCTCCGCAGCATTGCATGACACGGGTGCACAAACCTGCATGCAGACAGTACATTCATACACATACAGAAATAAAATTAAATTTTAAAAAATTTAAAAAAAAGATAAAACAGGGAGAGGAAGAAGTGGAAGAAAGATATCAGCTACCAAGCAGGGACCCCCCAGCTTTAGGTACTATGCGTCCCTATTTCACAGGTGAGGACACTGAAGCTGTAAGAAATGGCTGGACCAGGGCCGCACAAAGCCAAGGCTGGGCACCGCAAAAAAAGCAGCTAGTGGGCCAGGCACACTGTATCCTCATCGTAGGTCCTCCCAGTACACTGCCCCTGGTGCACTGCCCCCGGTGCACTGCCCTCGGTACACTGCCCCCAGTGCACTGCCCCCGGTACACTGCCCCCGGTGCACTGCCCCCGGTGCACTGCCCCCGGTGCACTGCCCCCTGTGCACTGCCCCCGGTACACTGCCCCCGGTACACTGCCCCCGGTGCACAGAGCACACAGACAAGAGCTTCAGAGCTGAGCGTTCTTGGAAAGCAGGGAACGTGGAGCCACACAGAGGCTCCCAGGCTGGCTGATGCCCTCGGTTTCCTCGCGTGTAAAGTAGAGATGAATAGTGCCTTCTCTGGTGTTATCACTGTGAAAACTAAAGGAGAAAAATGCTTCGAGTAGCTTGGATGCGGTCCTCCCCTTCGGGGTCTCATTTCCCCATCTGGGAACTGCAGAAGCCAGCGCCAGTCACTTCTATGTTCCTCTCCACCCTGGTAAAAATGACAAATACCAGTTACACTCCAGGACGGAGTGGGCACATTTCTGGATCTTTCCACTGGAGTCCAGAGAGGAGGGTCAGGACATTTTGCTCTTCGCAGAACCCAGTGCAGAGCACACATGTAGAAAAATTACCAAGAGGGCTGGAGATATGGCCTAGCGGTTAAGAGCGCCGACCGCTCTTACAGAGGACCCGGGTTCGATCCCCAGCACCCACATGGCGGCAGAGAACCATCTGAAACTCCAATTCCAGGAGAACTCCAGTTCCAGGGGAATCCAAGACCCTCTTCTGACCTCTGCGGCATTGCACGACACGGGTGCACAAACTTGCATGCAGACAGTATATTCATACACATACAGAAATAAATAAAATTAATAGGGTGTGTCCAGAAAGACGGGCAGGTTAATGCCAGCTGAGGCGTCATCCATGCATGGAAGGTAATGCTCCCCAGGCTAGGGGGTGAGGGGGACCCTCCGGACCCTGGACTTTGCCTCTGCTTCTCCATCTGCTCAGTCTCTGGATGTTTTTGTCCCCAGCCTGGACATACTGATAAACATCATTTTGCCCTCTTCGATGTGAACTCTCTCTTCACAGCATGAACCCCCATCTTCAGAATGGCCCAGACTAAAATTCTTTAAAAATTAGTTTTTCTTCCCTTGGGAAGCTGGAGGTGGGGGGTGGCAACTTCTGGCAGTAGCTGAAAGAGGCATCTTAAGGCAGCCAGTGACCTTAGGAGGCAGGAAAACTGAAGGGTTTTCTTGTTCCTCAAAGCTTCCCAATGGGGCTTTCATCATCTCCTTTCCCTGGTCTTCCTCAAGCTGGGTTCACAAGTTGAATGTCCAGGGCTGCCTCAGACAGATCATAGGTTAGGCGCTGCACAAAAGCATCTAGATGATGAGGCACTGACCGCGGAAATCCAGCTGCCCTCTGCCAATAGAGGCTAGTGCCCCAGTACCAGCTTCAGCTGCCCAAGGAAAGAATGTTGCCTGGTAATTCCTCAGTGCTATCATATATAGCCTTGTGAGGACCGCTCCTAAGACCAAAACTTCTCCTGTCTGTTCTTATGGATGTGAAGGAGCTTGTGAGGGAGGAGGAATTGAAGGAGAAAGAAAGATGCCCCTCGGCTGACTCCTCTCCCAGGAAGCCCTCCCTGGGTGGTTCTCAAGTGTCTGCACAGGGTTAAGAGGCCTTGGTAAGAAGGACGCAGCTGTTTGTGTCAGAGCTGCATGTGCGCAGCTAGGGCCTCCCGCATGGGCTGCTGGGAAGGGGGGTCCATGCCACTACCACTCTCCTGACCTCTTCCCTAGCCCAGGGCCAATCCTGCCACATCCCCAAATCTCTCTGGTCTCCATGGTGCTGACCACAGTTGTGGCTTCATCTTTAGACATGTAATCTATCTTGAAAGAGAGATTATGTTTGGTTGGTGGGTTATCACTATGTCCCCAGCATCTAGGTCATAGTAGATGCCCAGAAGAGTAAAGGAGGAGGGAGGGACGGAGGGAGGGAAGGAGGGAGGGAGGGAGGGAACACAGCTGGTTTCCAGAAAGGATCTCAAGGGCTGGTTGAACGCCAAGTTCACAGAGAATCCATGCAGAAGCTCAGGCTGAAGGCTGGATCCCTCAGTCTCTCCCATGGCTCCTCACGTCCCTCCAGTGGCTCTAGGGCTTAGACCCAAATCCTCATGTTCCCCATTGTATCAGTTACTGTGACGAATACCTGACAAAAACAACTTAAAGAAGAAAGAATTCACATCCACTCATAGTTTGCCAGTACAGTCCTCCATGGTGGGCAAGTCATGGTGACAGGTTTGTGAGGCAGTTGGTCACATCACATCTGCAATTGGGAAGCAGAGAGAGATGAGACTGTGGCTCAGCTTTTTTTTTTTTTCAGTCGAGGACCCCAACCCACGGAATGGCGCCACCTACAGTCAAGGTGGATCTTCCCACTTCAATTAACCCAGTCTAGAAACACCCCTCACAGACATATCCTATCAAGCTGACCAGAGGTTTGGGGACCTACTGATGACAGGGTACCAGGCACTGGAGACAGGTCAGTGGGAAGAACTGCCCAGCAGGACAGGAGTCAACCCCAGACAGGTCAGGGTAGGTACTGGGAGCTCTAGGAGGGCAGCACAGGAGACAAAGCCCTGCAGGACCCCAGGGGGAGCAGGTCAGAGGCACTGGGCTCCTGGCTTCGTCTGGGATGGCAAAGGCTGACTAGGAAAGGGAAGAAGCAGTTTCCAGGCAGAGAAGGATCTTCCCAGGCCAGGCATATGAGATGTTACAACCTGTCACAGGACCCAAAAGAGCTTCTGGGGTCCCAGCTCCCCTTTAGGTGACTCATGGGGGCCTCTTTACCTCACCTTTTATGGTAGGCTGTTGTAGACACCTTAGTTTCACATCCCTCTTTTCCCCCATAATAAGATGTCTCCCTTTGACCAATGAGAACATTTTTTTATTAAAGGAAGTGTCTCATGTATCCCAGGCTGGCCTCAAACTCATTGTGTAACCAAAGATGAGCTTGAACTTCTGACCCCGCTGCCTCTCCCAGAGTTGAGATTACAGACATGAAGCCACCACACCCAGTTTGTGCAGTACTGAGGGATCCAACCCAGGCTTCATGCATGCTAGTGTGAACCGAAGTTCTCAGAAAAAAAGAAAAAAAAAGTGCTCCTGTGTTAAACATTCTACAAGGCTGATTGAGGGCTTAGAACTTCTGTGATAGAGGGGGCTAGAATGTTGCAGGTCTAGAGACAAATTATCTTGGGCTATCTTTATCCCCCCCATAGTCCACCTGTGATTCATCACCTTCCTCTGCACAGGACTTAATGTCCTTGTGACTGTTAGAGAAATCCTTCTGAGAATTACGAGCAGACTCCTACCTTATACCAGCCCAAAGATGGTAAGAATGCCAACAGGTATCTTCAGAGGCCCAGAACAGAGACTGCTACTCCACTGTGCTGCTGCCCGCTGCCTGCTTCCCCGCTGTATGTGGGGGAAATGCCTTGGTTTATGATTTTCTTTCTTCTGTTACCATAAAAACATCATAAACCTGTTACCGCACTGGAACATGGTCTTTGAGGCAAGCAGAACCTTTGTCCCCAGGCCAAGATCGCTCACATTTGGCTCCAGAATAAACTTTATCTTATCCTTTGAGTTCAGAGCTATGCTCTTTACATCAACACTAGGCATGCATTCTACCAACTGAGCTGCGTCCACAGTCCTTTTTCTCTTTTCCTTTGGTCTGTTATTTAAGGTAGAGCTGGGAGGGAAAGACAAAAAAAATGCAGAGGTGAAAGAAAAACAGTGTAGGAATCCCAACTCTAGGCCAGCGTCTTGAATGAGTCCCCACCTGGCAAGCCTAGGCCAGTGTCCTGAGTGAGTCCCCACCTGGGACTCTTTCCTCTCCTCAAGAGTTTATCTATCGGGGCTGGAGAGATGGCCTAGCGGTTAAGAGCGCCGACCGCTCTTACAGAGGACCCGGGTTCGATCCCCAGCACCCACATGGCGGCTGAGACCTGTCTGAAACTCCAGTTCCAGGAGAACTCCAGTTCCAGGGGAATCCGACACCCTCTTCTGACCTCCACGGCATTGCACGACACGGGTGCACAAACCTGCATGCAGACAGTACATTCATACCCACACATAAATAAATAAAATAAAAAAAATAAAATAAAAAAAAAAGAGTTTATCTATCATCTCTGTAGAGGAAAAGAGTAGAAAGCACCAACCTCAGGCTGTGGACAAATCTCACTTCCTCCATGGAAGAAGGGACTTATCTCAATTCTTTTCCCTTTCTTCATCTACCTCTTCTTCATCCTAACCTCTCTGACCACTAACATGAAAAATATCTTCACCTTTACCTCGGAGATCCTGAGTGACCCTGGGTAAGATGACCCCCTTCTCTGGCCTCCACGTTTCTTCCTCCATCAAATCAGGCACTAACCACGGCTGGACACTGGATTAATGGTAAAGAGAGGCAGGGGAGAAGAGAGCAAGGTGAGAAATCTCCTTTGAGAGGCAATGTGCCTCAGGCGCCCAGTCAGCCAGATCCCTCCCACAAACACCAAAATCAATGTCTCCCAAGAAAGTACCCAGCCCAGCCATGGCTTTAACCTCCACTCTGGCTCAGGAGTTCATTTTAATACCAGCACTTCACGAAGATGAAAGCAAGACTGCCTTCTAGGGGCTAGGGACACAGCTCCGTCAATAAAATGAGGACCTGGGTTTGTTCCCTAGAACACCCACTTAGAAAAGCTGAATGTACATGCATGTACACACATGATGACAGAGAGAGAGAGATGCCTGTTAACTATTGAACCTCTAAAAAATTCACTCCAGTTGACAAAGGAACCAAAGCCCACATTTCAGCAAAGCCAAAGCCCAGGCTCTGAGGGATTAAGTTTGAAAGTTCTCAAACTGCTTGAGATCACACCACCTCTACCAGGGCTTAAGCCTAGCATACCAGGTCCCACAGCCTACATTCTCATCAGGATTGAACATATTTTCGAGTCAGAATAAATTTTTACTCTGCCAAAAAGTGTTAACAGTGCCCCTGGGCGGCTTTCTGAACAGGGGTCTTAAAGTTCAGAAGCATCTAATATCTTTCTGGGAGGTGGAGCAGAAGAAGCCAAATCAAAGCTTAGCTTTCCTGCAGGCTGCAACCCAAATCACCTCTCCCTGGCTGGGCCTAGAACAGCTCTCGGATAACAGGGCATCTCCCATACTGCCTGACCAAGGAGGGGCTTTGTTCAAAGAGAAATCAGATCTCAGTGCCTGGAGCCTAGGGAAGGACAAGGCCTGGAACTTTCTCTTGTCGTACAAGATCTAAGTCGACTGAAGACTCGCTGCCCAGAGCCTGGCTTGGCCACGGTGACAACTTGCTTCTAAGGAACTGTGGGATGGGGCCTGGAGCGCCCCCAGGGAATAGCCCCCCTGAACCTGCAGGGACTGAACAGGAATGAGAACATGGCCTCCATTCTGAGCCATGGTGCAATGATTTTCCTCTATCCAACTGGGGAGTGTTGGGCCATTTGGAGGTATATGATGTAGCAAATGTCCTGCAGACCCCGAAGCAGCTTCTGTAATGGCCTGATGGTGACCCTGTGATCACAGTCAGGCACTGAGCAACACGTCAATTCCCTGGAGCTGCCATAAAAATGACCTGCAACTGGCTGGGTGGACGCAGAAATTTTTTCCTCTCCATTTCTAGAGCTTAAATCAAGGTGTTGGCAGAGTGTGTTTTTCCCAAAGACAGTGGGGTCTGCCCCGTGCCTTCCCATGGCTCTGCTGTGGTCAGCAATACAGAGCTCCTTGGCCAGTACAAACCCAGCTCAACCGATCCCATCTTCCCTACCTTCAGGTCAGGTTGTATGACTGGGTGTCTTCATATAAAGATAATAGTCAAGGGCTACAGAGATGGCTCATTCAGTAAAGTGCCTGCCACACATGAAGTCCTGAGTTTGGATCCCAAGTTCCCAAAAAGCCAGGGAGAAGGCCCCAGCACTGGGGGAATGGTGGGGAGTGGTAGAGCTCTGGAATTCATTAGTCACAGATAGCCAGGCAATGAGCTTCATGTTCCATGAGGGACCTTACCTCAGAAAATAAGGTGGGAAAAGATAGAGAAAGATGGTGACCTCAACCTCTGGCCTCCAGAGGCACTGTGCACACACTCATATGAACACAAATATAGACTGTGCACACACACACACACACACACACACACACACACACACCAGTCAGACCAGGGCCCACCTTTAAGATCCCATTTAAGATCTCAATTTGATGGCATCTACAAAGACCCTGTTTCTAGGCTTCAGTCTTCATCTTTTGCCCAGTATGAGAATCCTGCTCTCTGGGGTCTGTTTTTTCAATAAATTGAAAGCCAAAGGGAGAAGCAGAAGCCTGGTGCCAGCCAAAAGAACAGTGTCAAACCACCTTGCAGGAAAGACTATAGCCAAAACAATGGTGGCCCAACGGTGGGAGGGACCACATCTTCACCCAGATGGTTGAGGTATCTTACCTCTGGCCCTCTATTTAAACCTCAACCTTATGTCAGAATCCCAAAGATGGACTACAGAGGGGCAGTCTCTTTGTTCCCCTTTCCAAGGTGGCCACATTGAATAAATCTCTTTCTCCTTTTCTCACTATTAATTGTCTGTTGGAAACAGGTGGCTAACCCCAATTTGCTAGGGCAGTGAAGACCCAGGCCCTGACCCCAATAACTCTGGTAGCACCTCCAGCTGAAATTCCCCCATCGTGCTCCCCCACACTGCATTGTCTAACATTGTCTTCCGGTTTGCCCAATGCTAGCCCTAGGTATGAAATGCCTAGTATGTGGTAAATCCTTTATATGCCTGTAGTTGTAAGTGTCAGATGTCCAGGAGTCTATTGGCCTTCTGGCAGCTGTGTAAGGCTGATGACCCCACAGCTGGACCTGTGTCTGGGCTGATGGTCCCACGACATGCACCCATGAAGCTGATGGCCTCATGAACAAACCAGTGGCTGAGGAGTTGCTAACACCACAGCCACACCCAGCCAGGAAGCTGTTGGCTTCCATGCCCCCCCACTCATGGCTGAAGGCTGTTAGCCTTCATGACCACCCAAATGGTCAGGTAAACCAACCCCAAGACCAGACAAACTGAAAAGCTAGCTGAAAGATTAACAGTTCCATGAATGATCTAGTTAAGGAAATTATGCATGCAAAAACAACCTGGAAAGCTCAGTCAGGTGGCAAAGCTTGTAGGAAATTCCTCTTTACTTGTGCAGGGCAAGCGGCCATATAACGTTGGGACAGATAGTCCCCATATTGCATGATATCACCTCCCAGTAGCCAATGCCGGGCCTCTACATCATTATGCATCACCCCAGCTTATGCAGAAGACCCAGAAAAGGACATGCAAGTGAACACCTCAGCTCATGGCGCCAAGCACCTGCAAGCTTGCACATGCCCACACTAGTACACGTCTGACAAACGAAGACATGAATGAATGGACCTGTGGCTGCCAGAGAGGAGCTCACTCATTTATTCTAAAATTAATTCTTGAATGTCTGCTCTGAATTAGACACTGCCTCCAGCTTAGGGCATGGAGGAGGCCCCAGCCCAGCCTGTGGTCATAGTCTACTCAAGGACACCAATAGTACGAGCTGACCGCCCAGGCACTGGGAAAAGGCATGTGTCCTGCTACTCATTGATAACTGCCAGAAAGTTTAAATTCAGACTCTGCTAGGTTCCATGATGATGGTTGGATGTCATCATGGACATGCCCCAAAGGACCAGCTGACCCTTCCTAGTGTCTGAGCCCCCATTTCCCCCAAGACCTCCCACCTCAGTAGTCCTGGGTCAAGTGAGAAGGAAGTTCTCAAAATGGTAGAGATGAATTTTCTACCACTTGCTGGCAACTTGAGTTGAAACTTAGGTTCCATGAAAAGATTAAGAAGAGGGGGCTGGAGAGATGGCTCAGAGGTTAAGAGCACTGGCTGCTCTTGCAGAGGACCTAGGTTCTGTTCCCAGGACCCACATGGTGACTGACAACTGTCCATAACTCCAATTCCATGGGGTCCTCTTCTAACCTCTGTGGGCATTGCCCAACATGGGTGCATTTACTTATGTATAGGCAATACACACATACACATAAAATAAAAATAATAAAATATTTTCTTTAAAAAAGAAAAGAACAAGAAGAAATTTCAGGCTCTTCAGGGAGGGGTACAGGAACTCACGTCTTTTGGATCCTGTGTCACTGAAAGAAACAAATCTGGCCTGTAGCTCTGGGCATCTCAGCGCCTGGTACCAGCTTCCCCCAAGCCAAGTCTTCTCTGAGCGAGAGTCACAGATGGCCTTTCCACTCCTCATCAGGGTGACTCACTGAGACCAGCGAGGGGGCAGGCCCCTCAGCCCTTCCTCTGGGAAGTCAGTTGCTTTCTTTCCACTAAATCCCCACTGCAGTCCTTTTCTATAACTGGACCCAAGATTTCCTGACCAGAAGACATACAACACCCAGATCCTTGCAAGTCTGTTCCTTTCTTACCCAAAGATGATTTTTGGATGGGTAAAGTCTAAAATGTTTTATTATAATTGTAAAAAGCCTTAATTATGTGCCAGGCATGGTGGCGCACGCCTTTAATCCTAGCACTTGGGAGGCAGAGGCAGGCAGATCTTTGTGAGTTCAAGGCCAGCCCGGTCTACAGAGTGAGTTCCAGGACAGCTGGGGCTACAGGGAGACCCTGTCTCGAAAAGACAAAAAAAAAAAGAGCCTTAATTATTTCATTTAATTATTAAGTGCCTACAAAAGAGTATTTGGAAAATGTATAGACATACAAAGTGTAACGAAGCATGGACCTAATCACCAGCTAAAGTGGATAGCTGACTGTGGCCATAGAAGATACTTACTCCATGCTGGCCTCATCCGCCTCCCCCTCAGAGGTCACCTTCTTCCAAACATTGTCAAATAATCCCAGAGTTCTAACCCATTTCAAACTTAGCATAAACGGGAGCAGCGGGTGCTATGAGCTACAGTTTGCTTCTTCACGTACCACCATGTTCCTGAGGCTTATCCATGTTACCCCTGTGTATCTGGACCATATCTTCAAGTGCTTTATTGTGTTTCATGTTCACACACCAAGTGGTGTGACCTGTGGGTGTTCCCAGAATGCTAACCCACACAAATAGGCCATGAGCTTTATTCATGTCTTGAGTGTCTCAGGTGAGAATATAATAGTCTAAGGACTTGTCCTTTCTAACACACACATAAAACCAAACTGGTTACAGGAAATGCCACCCCACTCATAGTAAAAGGTTTGGCTACTCTCACCTTTACCCACATTTTTTAATTTTATATTTATTTTATTTTATTTTATTTTTTTTGGTCTTTTTGAGACAGGGTCTCCCTGTAGCCCCAGATGTCCTGGAACTCGCTCTGTAGACCAGGCTGGTCTTGAACTCACAAAGATCCACCTGCCTCTGCCTCCCAAGTACTAGGATTAAAGGCGTGCACCAATTTTTTTTTATGTGTCTGTGTTATGCCTACCTGTAAGTGCTCCCTGTTGTGCAATACCCATGGAGGACAGAAGAGGGCACCAGATTCCCTGGAACTGGAATTAGCTGCCATGTGGATGCTGAAATTCAAACCTGGCTCTGCAAGAGCAGCCAGTGATCTTAAGTGCTGAGCTATCTCTCTAGCCTTACCCACATTTATATTTTTCAAGCTGTTTTATTTTTGTTAATCTGGTGGCTATCTCATAAGGAGATTTTTTTTTTTTAAGTAACAAGCTTGATTTTTTTTTTGTTTTTGTTTTTTTTGTTTTTTCGAGACAGGGTCTCCCTGTAGCCCCAGCTGTCCTGGAACTCACTCTGTAGACCAGGCTGGCCTTGAACTCACAAAGATCCTCCTGCCTCTGCCTCCCAAGTGCTAGGATTAAAGGCGTGCGCCACCACGCCTGGCACAAGCTTGATTTTTAAAATGTACTGTGAAACCTATTAAGGCTGTTTTTTGTTTTTTTTTAAATATTCATGGAGTATATACAAATGTTGGCCACACTGTAAGTTAAAAGACAAATACGGAGCTGGGCGTGGTGGCACACGCCTTTAATCCTAGCACTTGGGATGCAGAGGCAGGCGTATCTCTGCTGGTTGCAAGCCAGCTGGCTACAGAGCGGTTTCCAGGCCAGCTAGTGCACAGGGAGACCCTGTCCAAAAAGACCAAAAAAAAAAAAAAAGAAAGAAAGAAAGAAAGAAAGAAAGAAAGAAAGAAAGAAAGACAAATACCAATATCAAGGATTCAGAATCATAGCCGGGCGTGGTGTCGCACGCCTTTAGTTCTAGCACTTGGGAGGCAGAGGCAGGCAGATCTCTGTGAGTTCAAGGCCAGCCTGGTCTACACAGTGAGTTCCAGGACAGCTGGGGCTACAGGGAGACCCTGTCTCAAAAAGATCAAAATGAAACAAAACAAAAAATGATTCAGAATCATTCATTTACACTACAGTGGGGGGGGGGGGCTCGCTAGACCCACCACTTCCCTGTGTATAACCGGGAAGCATGCATCCTAACCTTAATCCTGACTGCCTTAACCAAGGAAGGGCCAAGGGCCCAGGATAGAATATTAATTTTTGTGTTCTTTCCCTGCCCCCCATTCCTCTACATTGTCTACAATGAGCAAATATTAATATCATAGTAAGGAAACATGAGTTTTCTGTGAATTTAGGATTCATTTTGTTTTGTAGATGAGAGGAATGCCCAGAAGAGTAAAGCCACTCACCCAAGGCCACACAGCTGGAAGGGTGGGCTTCAGTCTGCCTCCTGCTCCTGCTAGAACCCCTGTTCCTGTAGGACAAGGCTTTGCCTCCTCTTTCCCAAGGACCAGGCCCTGAAAATGCTCACACTGTATCCTGCCAGCTGCCCCAGCTCCTCAGAGCCATGGGTTCCTGCAGGTCTTGGGAAAGCAGCCAGTGGAAAGGAGTGCAGGTAACACCACCCCATCCCAGCTCCACCAGCTTACTGCTTATTCATTAATAAAAGAATGCCCAGGCTATTTGGGGCACCTGTAATTTTCTACTTGAATAACCAGCGAAGTGGCTGCCTGCCCGTTCCTCTGCCCGGCTCATGGCGCCGGAATGGGGGAAACGTGATCTTGCCTGGTGTAACGGGATCTGGGCCAGACTCCACTGCCCATTTCTCTGCCTTTGCCCATTCCAGGAAGCCCAGGTGTCCCCCAGGCCACCTCTGAGGGAGCCTGAGGATAAATCCCAGTCCAGGTTACATGTTGAGAACCAGGTAGTTCCTTCCAGGTGCAGGACACAAGTCCAGCTTGGCCATTTGCCCAGCTCTGAGCCTTTAGGCAGCTGACTCAACCTCTCTGAACTCCAGTCTCTCCCTCTGTAAAATGGGGATAATTACTACACTGGTGGGTTGGACTTAGAGGAGTGGCTGAGTGTTCAGAGTAACTGGCCGATTGTCACTGCTGCTACTGCTGTGCTCATTTCAAGGATGGAGAAGGAGCCATTCTAGAATGTGCCCAGTCAGGAGGCCTACTCCTGATCGACTATGACCAGGCCATCCCCTGATATTTCTTTAAATAAAGTGACTTTTTCAGGTTATTGGAGTAATTCATGATTGTTACAGAAAGTGTGTAAAATAATGAAGATTAAAAATCATGGTGACTTTCAGCTGCTGCCATTGGCCGAGCACTCTGTATGCTTCACATTCCTTAGCTCCACGTCTTCCAAACTGACACTCACTTCTAGGGCTCAGGTAGGTGACAGGACTCCCCTGGAGCTAAATGGGGCAAAAAGCCAACACGGGCTGGAGCTGAGGAGATAGCTCAGATGGTAAAGAGCTTACCATGTAGCTGCCAGGGCTTGAGTTCAATCTCTAGAACCCATGTATAAAATATCTGGGTGTGAGGGGTCGCCGCTGTAATCTCAGCCCTAAAAAGGTAGAGATGGTAGATCCCTGGTGCTCACTGTCAGCCAATCCAGCCTATGCAGAGAGCTCTAGGCCACTGAAAGACCCTGTCTCAAAAAATTAAAAAGTGCATGGCGCCTGAGGAATGATCCCTGAGGCTGCCTAGGGCCAAGAAATATGTGTGTCTGTGAGATGTCTGGGACTTCCCAGAGATAAGCTGTTAGGAGGGTGAAGCTGAATGGACACACTCAAGCTCAGGCAGTTGTGGAAGACACGACAGAGCCCCTCACCACAGACACCTGCTGAGCCACCAGAAAGGCTTCTCCTTAGGAGCAAAGACCAAGCAGCAGTGTAATGCCCCACCCCCACACACACACACCTTTTTCTAGTAAAGCCTAACACCAAATCCTTCAAAGTCTTCAGAGGAGAAAGTTTGGTGAAGACTCGCCAAGTCTGAGGAATTTGGGAAATAGCCTATGCTTGGCACAAATCCCCCTCTTGACAAAAAGTCAGCCCTCATATTTTGCCTCAGATAAATGGAAAAGCAGCCTTTGGAGTTAAAGGAATCACCTAGAAATTTGCTGCCTGCAAACACAATTTATATTATTATTATTATTATTTTATGTGTATGAGTGTACTGTTTGGATGTAAGTAGGTGCACCCGTGTTGTGCAATGCTGTGGAGGTCAGAAGAGAGTGTTGGATTCCCCTGGAACTAAAGTTAAAAGACGGTTCCTAGCCACCATGTGGGTGCTGGGGATCAATCACGGGTCCTCTGCAAGAGCAGTCGGTGATCCTAACCACTGAGCCATCTCTCCAGCCCTCAGCAAACACAAAATTTAATACTTTCCTTCAGAAGATAACAAAACCCAGAGTCTGAATGTCCAGGACACAGCTTTTCCAGACAAGCAACGAAGTGAGATAATGTGATCTTTAATCAAAGAAAGAAAAACTAGTGAGCACTCATCCCAAAGTGACCTCGAGGCCAGAGTTAGCATATGACTATCCTAAAGATGAAGCCCAGTGTTTGGCAATCATAGATGCCCAATAAATAAGCAAAATAATGATTCACTCCCCTTGATGGCTTGAAATTCAGGATTTACATAGGATCACATCCTGACTTCACGTACTGAGCTCCTGATGACTGTACAAGCCCACAGGAGGCCACCATGTGAAGAGATGAGAGGTGACTATACCTCCACCACTCACTATATGAATCCCTCAGCTCCGTGACTCAATTTCCTTGTTTCCAGCTCACCTCAAAAGACCCTTTCTCCTTAGGATTCTGAGCCTCTCTAGCACAGCCCAAGCTAAGCTCTAAGCTGAGCTGGAGCAGGAATTGGATCTGCTGCTAACACACTGGGGGAAGGGACCCCATGTTGGGATGTTCCTATAACAATAGTTGGGATGACTATAACAATGATGGGCTGCAGACAGTGCCTAAGCTCATTTTCCAAAGGAAACTTTCTTGAGAAATGTCTCCTAGCAACCAGCTCCACCAGTAGAATGACCTTCGGGGACTTCTCCAGAAACACAAAGGCTTGCTGTAGCTTCCTTCTTCAAGAGCCCTCCTGGCAGCCACTTATCAATCAAGATGCTGGCGAGCAGCAGAGAGCAAGCGTAAGGGCACCCGTGGGGCACAGACTCTCAGGTCTCCACCGACACCTTCTACCTCTTTCCCTTCTATGAAATGATAATCAGTCTAGCCTCATGGTGGCCTGTCCTGAGACCCGAACTCAAAAACCCAGGTCTTACTGAGTGGGTGGCTCTGGGTAAATTACTCAATTTCTCTAAGCCACAGTTTCCTTATCTATAGAATGATGGTGCTAATTAAAGGAGATGGCTGCTCTACTCAGACACCATTTGTGGGGCCAGAAATGGTGTCTGAGTAGAGCACCCATGCTGCTGTGGGCAGACTTTACAGAGCAGCCAGTCCAAGACACATGGCTGAGGCTAGATCCGCATTACCCAACATCTTCAATTAACCTCTTTTCCTGGTGGCTCATAAGAACTACCCCCCAGTAAGTCACCTACTCCTGAAGTTCCTATTCTTATTCCAGGCTCCTTCCAGGATATCCAGAGATGCGATAGCACCTACCTCTTCAGGCTACAGGGAGAACCTAGCAAAAGAGTGCACATAAGTACTCAGCCAATGCCTGGGCATGGTAGGTGCTCAGTGATTGGACAGTGTTATCCTCCTGCCTATTATCACCACAGGTAAAGACCGGCCTGAGTCAGACAGGGGTTTTTTGTTTGTTTGTTTTTTGTCTTTTTGAGATAGGGTCTCCCTGTAGCCTCAGCTGGCCTGGAAACCCACTCTGTAGACCAGGCTGGCCTTGAACTCACAGAGATCTGCCTCCCTCTGCCTCCCAAATGCTAGGATTAAAGGCATGCGCCACCACGCCTGGCCCGGCTTCAGACAGGGTTTTAATGTGCTCAGAAGCAGGGTACTGTCTTGATGGGAATCACGTTTAGACTGGCTAATACAGGAGAGGCAGATTTATCAGTTTCCTTTATATTCCTCAATTAATTACTAATTAATAGTAATAAATTATTTTCTGATTATAAAAGCAACAAAATTAGCCAGGCATGGTGGTGCACGCCTCTAATACCAGAACTTAGGAGGCAGAGGCAGGTGGATTTCTGTGAGATCAAGTTCAGCCTGGTCTACATAGTGAGCTCCAAGCCAGCTGGAACTGTCTCAAAAAAAAAAAAAAGCAACAAAATTTCATTGCAAAAAAAGCCCTCAATAAATGCAGAGAACTACAAAAATAAACAAATGAATGAAATCTACCACTTAAATATAATCACTGAGGACATTTTGAATTATATCCTTGCAAATATTTTCCACAAAATTCATGTAATTCCCATATGTAGACGCATAATCTTCACAAACATATGTAATGGATCCACAATACATACATATCTATGTATAAATATATAAGCAATGCCAAATATATAACACTATAGATGTCATAATATATGCAATCAATTTTAGCCCAGATTGTTACATTTCATAGACATAGCAGAGTACGTTTAACCAATCTCTTCCTCTGAACCTTAACTGCCTACCTTCTTAGGGTCAGGGTATGTGCGTGTACTGTTCATGTGTGTGCCTGTATACATGTAGGTGTGTATACACATGTATGCGCATAGGGATGTAAGCCAGAGGTTGCTATTAGTTATCTTTCTTTATCAGTCTCCCCCTTATTTTATTAGATAAGGTCTCTCACTGAACCCAGAGCTCACCCATTTGTCTATACTGACTGACAAATGGTTCTAGCGATCAGCCTGTTTCCACCTCCAACCAGGCCTGAGGTTACAGGTGCATGCTCAGCTTTTTGTTAATAGGTAGGTGCTGGGGATCTGAAGTCAAGTCCTCAGTCTTGTGCAGTGAGCAGTTTGCTAACTGAGCCATCTCCCCAGCCTCCATCTTTAATTTTGAACAAGGCTGATTAGTGCATATCTTTAACCATGTATCTTTGAACATATGTTCAAGGCTTCCCTTAAACCAAATTCCTAAAAGTGGAACAGCACAGGAATTGAGATGCTGGCTTGTGGGGCTTTTATCATGTTTCCAGCAGGACAGCCAACACTCAAAATTCCTTGCAGGAGCAGACCAATATGTCTACCTCCCCACACCCTCTCCAACACTGGGGATAATTATGTTTTTATTTTTGCCAGTCTGATAGGTAGAAGACAATGCTCTGTTGTTGCTGGAGTGTGTATTTCTCTTTGATTTCTGGAGAGGCCAAGCATCTCTTCTTTCACTTGTGGCCTGTTCGGGTTTTCATCTGCTGAGAACTGCCCTTGTTCTTCATTGGCAAGGCCTTCTGGGTGTCTCCTCTTTTCCCTCCTCCCTGCCCAGAGCCACAGGCTCAGTAGCTCCCTGGTGTGTTGTTACATAAGCTCTCAAAGCTCTGCTTCCTGCTGGATAGGTACCCAGGCAGGCACAGTTTTTACCCTCTGCCTTGAAGCACGCCTGAACTAGGATTAGTAGGGATTCAATTCCTTGGCCTCCAGGTACCTCTCACAAAGCCCTTTCTCTGGCTTTATCCACATGCCTACCCCGTGGAGACTGCAGAAACCAGATCTGCTTAAAGAAAAAAAATCTGTTTTCTACCAAATTCTAAACCTACCCAGCAAATACATTCCAGGAGTGATTATTAGCATGACTTGAGGAATCTTTTCAGAACTTACCAGAACATTCCTTTAAAGTCCAGTGCTCCTAAGAGGTTTAAAAAGTAAGCCTGTACCCAAGTCAAGATCTACCACAGTTGAAGAAAATCCCCACTCCACCCCCAGCCGTTGGTCCAAGAATTCCACTGGATAGCCGTTCGTCTCTGGGCAGGATCATTTGCCTGTATACGGAAATATGTATGGCAGGTTCATGACCAAAAACAAGCAACAGGCCAACCTCCTCCTTCCACAGTCAGACGGGGACTCGCGAGGCAAGCAGCTAAGGCACCAAGAGCCCTACAAGGTCTGACTTTGAGCTCTGGGAGTTTGTCTCAAATGTATGCAGAGGTCCAGCTTTTGTGCTAACATATATATAACCCTGCCCGTCAGTCAGATGAGCCAACACAGGCCAAACAACATGGCATGGTGACTGGAGAGCTGCCAGGTACAAGCAAATGCTTGATGCAATGCCCTTAAACTTACATCTTGGGGGACCACCCAGCAGAACACCTGCTTTTCGTGAGTTTTCAAACATAGTAAAGGATTTGCTGAGATCCACAAGGCATTGGCCAGAGAGATGAAAAACGGTAGAAAAACCGGGTTAAAATAAAACAAAAACAAACGGCCTTTTCCTGCACCCTTCTAAAGTTAACACGTGTTCTCAGAGACTAGCACGATACGCTTCGAAAACAGCAGCCTGGAAATCAATGCCAACATTTCAGTGATAAGTTCCTGCTGAGGTCATCTCTGTGTTCATGCAAAATGGGTGTTTAGTAAAGTCATGGACTGGTTGTTTGTTGTTGTTGTTGTTGTTGTTGTTAAAAGAGAAAGAGAGAGATTAACATAGCAGGGTCCTCCATCCCCAGCTCAAAGAGGAAGAGGAGGACGAAGAAGAGAAGCAGGAAGAGGAAGAAGAGGAACAGGAGGAGAAATGAACACAGAAAGGTTGTAGGACAACTTCTGTTTTCTGTCATTACATCCTAGAACTAGTCTCATTTTATATGCAAGGGAACTGAGTCTGAGGTTAGGAAGCTTGCTAAGCCTACATATGATTATAACACCCTGGCTTCTTCCTTGGAGCACGGCTCTGACTCATGAGGGATAAATCCCCATGGTAGTATAGACGCTGTCCCACATGGAAACAGTTCTGCCATCTGTCCTCATGCCTGTGGCTTTTCTTCTTCTCCATCTTGGCTCCCCAGAGTTGTGCCATCCAATGTGACTCATTTTAATGTTTCAGTCCTTCCATAGCGCTAGCTGCATTTCAAGAGATAAGAGACGCATATGGTCATGACCACCATCTCAATAGCATGGACAGTGTCCCCATCCACCCATCACAGAACATTCCATGGTTGACACTGCCTTGTCGCAGCCAGAAAGCTAGGCAGACCTGGCTCAAGCCTGTGCCTATCACCTGCCAATTAGGGGATCAGAGTATGTCCTTTAACCTTTCTGAACCTCGATATTCTCATTTGTAACATGGGGTTCCCATCAGCCACCTCACTGGCCTCTTGCAAGGTGTCATTACAAGGTGCCTGGTTAGCTGAAGCGTAGAGAAAAGGGAAGATAGGACTATGCAGTCAAACAATCTGTAACCATGGGCAGGCTGCCTCAATGCTCCACGCCCCAGCCTCCATGTCCATAAACTGGGGTGACAGGGAACTCCCCGGCCAGGTTGTTGTGAGGAGTATGGGATGGATGCTTAAGATTTATGAACTCCCTCTCCCTACTCCTTTCTCCTTTCCTGTCTCTTTCCTCCCTCCCTTCTGAGTTGCTGCTATGAAGCTAGGCTTAGTTGTCAATGCCTTTAATCCCGGCACTCCAGAGGCGGAATCAGGCAGGTACATCAATTTGAGCTCAATGCTATCCTGGGGCGGTCTACATAGCAAGTTCCAGGCCAGCTGGGGCTACATGAGGAAAAAAAAAAACCAACAACTGTGGAGCTAGACATGGTGATTCACCCCTGAAATCCAAGCACCTGGGAAGCTAAAACAGAGAGGGATTATGAGGCCAAAACCTGCCTGGGGGTCCTGAAACTGACATCCCATTTTAATTTCCCCAAACCTCTCAAAAAAAGTAAGCTGCAGAAAAATTCCCAAGACACGCATGCAGCCTCAAAAAGTGATGACACGGCTAGGCGTCACAGCAAACACACCTTTAATCCCAGCACTTGGAGGCAGAGGCAGGCCAATCTCTGTAAATTCAAAGCCAGCTTTATCAAATAGCAAGTTTTGTTTTTTTTTTTTTTTTTTGGTCTTTTCAAGACAGGGTCAAATAGCAAGTTTTAAGCCAGCCAGGGCTACGTAGTGACACCCTGGGTCTAAAAAAACAAAAAAGGTCAGATGTAGAGAGGAAGGGCACCTCTTGACCTCAGTAGAATTTTCTAGACCTCCAGGGCCTGAAGAACCAAGTTCTAAGCCATCCTGAGCTGTAGAATCTATCTTCAAAACCATAAAAAAACAATAAGACCCCAGAAGCAGGAACTGTGGAGGCTTCCTCTGACGGAAGACAGGGCCTCTGCTGTGCACTTGGACTACAAAACCAGCAGCAGTGAGGTCTCGGTGAACTTCTGGGAGGGAATCTGCCCCACAGTTTGGTGCCAGCTCCAACAGTGCCAGCCCTTTAAATAAAGGATCACTGGATTTGAGTTCCTCAACCCTGAGAACAGAAGAGAGAGACTGCCAAGTGTCACCTCACAAAACAAGGCAGCTTTGTGAAAGCGAGTTGCTCAGGCAGAAGGCACAGGGTGGGGCTTCTGACACACAGTGGCTATGGCCTCATCAGGTGGGTTGTTTGGGAAGCAGCAGCCAGTGCTGCATTAAAAATATTCAACCTAGCCAAGTGTGGTGGCACACGCCTTTAATCCCAGCACTCTGGAGGCAGAGGCAGGCAGATCTCTGTGACTTCAAAGCCAGCCTGGTCTACATAGAGAGCTCCAGGCCAGCTGGGACTAGAGACTCTGTCTCAAAAAGACAAAAAAGAAAAGAAAAAAAAAAAATTCAACCTTTCAGGATAGCTTGGATTCCCCCTCTGTAGAATACAGTGGGAGCCAGACCTAGTGTAACACTCCTGTAATCCCAGCCAACCTGAGAGTCTCAAGAATCCAAGTCAGCCGGGAAGAGCTAGAGAGATGGCTCGGCAGTAAAGACACTGGCAGTGCAAACCTAACAACCTGAGCTCAATGCAGAGATCCCAGGTAAAAAACGAGACGTATTAGTGTGCGTCTGCAATCCCAGTGCTTCCGTGGGGAAACGAGAGGCAGAGACAGAGCATTGCCTGGAAGCTGGAGGCCCCCACCACATGGCAGAAACAAGAGAGCGAGCCTCAAAACAAACAAGGTGGAAGGCCAGAGCCAACTCCGGAAAGTTGAAGGCCAGAGCCAACTCCAGAAAGTTGTCCTCTGACCTCCACACATGCCCCATACGTGCGAGTGCAAACGAAGAAGAGGAGGAGGAGGAGGAGGAGGAGGAGGAGGAGGAAGGAAGGAAGGAAGGAAGGATTGGACCCCAGCCCTGTAATGCTGGCTCCTTCTGTGGCTCAGGTAGGGTGATCAAAAGTCCAATGCCAGTGTGTAGTATATAGTGAGTTAATAGTGAATTAAAGTCTAGCCCAGTCAACTTAACGAGACCTTGCCTCAAAACACAAAGTAAAAATGAGGATTGGGGTAGAGTTCAGTGGTAGAGATGTACAAGGCCCCTGAATCTAGTTCCCAGCACTATAAAAGAATTTTTCAAATGGAGTTCTCTCTCTCTCTCTCTCTCTCTCTCTCTCTCTCTCTCTCTCTCTCTCCTGAGTCAGATTCCCTTGAATCCACTCACAAACTTCTCATTAGCCAGCTCTAGAATCTAAGCTGTCCAAGCCCCCTCAGCTTCCTTCCTGGGGGTGAAACAGGAACCTTATCCTCCTAACTTCAAAGGACTACTCTGGGGTTTGACAGAGGTCTTCCTGGTACAGGCTTCCGGGGCGCCTGGCACCAGCCTGGGCTCTACAGATGTTTGCTATGATTATTGTAACCTTTATCGACTATTCAGCTATGCACTAACGTGAAGTATTGCAGACACATCCCCAAATAAGTCACAGTCCCTGTTCTCACAATGCTTACAATCTATTGGGGGAGAAGCATGCTCAATAAAGGCATCCAAAGGCACAGTGCTAGGTTTCAAGAAAAAAAAAAAATACCCAGAAATCCTACCTTCTCCAAATTCAGAATTGAGGCCCGTTTGTGTGTAACTAAGGTGCAGTTCTGCTAATGTCTCTGTGGTGGTTCATTCTAATTGTCAACTTGACATGATGTAGAATTACCTGGGAAGAGACTCTCATGATCAGGTTAGCCTGTAGGCATGTCTCGAAGAGACTATATTGATTATCTTAATTGATATGGGAACAGCCAGCCTAAAAGTAGGCAGTACCTTTCCTTTCCTGGGTTGGGGTTCAGGAGTGTAAAACAAAAAGAAAATGGTTTGAGAGTCAGCACGCATGCATGGCTCTGTTCCTGAGCATGGAAGTGATATAATCAGTTCTTCAAGTCTCTGCTGCTGTGGTGTCCCTGCAATGATAGACTGTCACCTGGAACTGGAACTAAACTAAACCCTTCCTATCCTGAGCTAAACAGCTTTGGTGTCAACTTTTCACACCTGGGTTGAGGGAGCCTCAACTGGAGAATTGCCTGCATTGGACTGACCTATGGCCACGTCTGTGGGGTATTTTCTTGATTGTTGAGTGATGTGGGAGGGCCCAGCACACTGTGGGTGGTGCCACCCCTGGGCAGGACATTGTGTATTATATAAGAAAGCAGGCCAGCTGGGCATGGTGGTGCACACCTTTAATCCTAGCACTTGGGAGGCAGAGGCAGGCGGATCTTTGTGAGTTCAAGGCCAGCCTGGTTTACACAGTGAGTTCCAGGACAGCTGGGGCTACGGAGAGACCCTGTCTCAAAAGGACCAAAAAACAAAAAACAAAAACAAAAAAAGAAAAGAAAGAAAGAAAGCAGGCCAAGGGACAGGAGAGCAAGCCAGCAGCAGCGTTCCTCCATGGCCTGTGCTTCAGCTCCTGCCTCCACGTTCCTGCCCTGAGTTCCTACCTTGGGCTCCCTAAGTGATGAACTGTGACCTGGGAGATGCAAGACAAATAAACCTTTTCCTCCCCAAGTTGATACTGGTCAGAGTGTTTTGTCGCAGCAATTGAAAGCAAACTAGAACACTCCCTAATTTACTTTATCACTGTTTTATTACAGCAGCAGGAAAGGAAACTACCACAGACTCCCTCCCCACCAATACAAAGCATTATATATAGATGTGTCCTCAAATGTCAAATAAACCCGGGGACAGGAGCTGGAGAATTGGCTCAGTGGTCAAGAATGTGCACTGCTCTTGCAAAGGACTGGAGTTCAGTTCTAGCATGCTCCAACTCCAGGGGATCTAACACCTTCTTTTGGTCTCCTCCAGCACTGCATATCATATGCACAAACCCACACTCATATACATATAAGTAAAATAAAATACTTTTACTTATCCAGTTGTTTTTGTATTATATTTTTATTGAATTTTTGAATTTTTGTGTATTTCATACATAACTTTTCTTTCTTTCTTTTTTTTTTTTTTTTTTTTTTTTT
>VZQC01004283.1:7020900-7032423 GCA_009823505.1 Rhizomys pruinosus | reverse complement strand
TCATACACATAAAATAAATTTTATTTATTTATTTATTTATTTATTTATTTATTTATTTATTTATTTTTTGGTCTTTTTGAGACAGGGTCTCCCTGTAGTCCCAGCTATCCTGGAGCTCGCTCTGTAAACCAGGCTGGCCTCGAACTCACAGAGATCCGCCTGCCTCTGCCTCCCAAGTGCTAGGATTAAAGGTGTGCACCACCATGCCCAGCTAATACATGACTTTTCAACCAGTCTTATCGCCATTATATCTGCTTCTCCCTTGGCACCCTCCCCCAACCCTCCCCCACATGGAGTTCACACCTTTTGTAATTTGTGCTAGAGTCCATTGCACCAAGTTACTCTCCCTGCCCACTCCTCAGTGCCAGCTCATCCCCTGAGCTCTAGTTAGCCTATCCAGGGTCTCTTTTCTAAACAAGGCCAGGCCTTTCTCACTCAACAGCCATCTGCTGTCAGTATTTCCTCAGCCAAGGTTTCTGCCATTCTGTGCTGGGTTTTGGTCCAGCTGAGCTTGCATGGGTCTTGTGCATGGTGATATCAGTGCTGGAGGTTCATATAAACCGGGCCCCAAGAGCTTGTAGGATTCATTTCCATTTGGTCTTTTTTTTGGAGGGGGGTCTTTTTGAGACAGGGTCTCCCTTTAGTCCCAGTTGGACTGGAACTCGCTATATAAACCAGGCTGGCCTTGAACTCTCAGAGATTTGCCTGCCTCTGCCTCCCGAGTGCTGGGATTAAAGTCATGCACCACCACGCCCAGCTGTCTGTTTGGTCTTGCATCACCTCCCTGGCTCTTGCAATCTTTCTGCCCCCTCTTCAGCAATGTTCCTTGAGCTCTGTGCAGGTGAAGCTGAATATAGGCAACCTGTCCACAGAACCAAACTCTGTGAAGAGGGGTTCAGTTTCATTCTTCTATAGGTGGTGATGCAGTTTTGCCAGCACCATTTGCTGAAGGTACTGCCTTTCCTCCATTGAGTGTTCTTGGCTCCTTTGTCAAATATCAGGTGACTGAAATTGCATGTACTCAAGTTTGCATCTTTAATTTTGTACCATTGATCTACTGGTCTATTTTTGTACCAGTACCATGCTGTTTTTATGACTATAGCTCTGTTATAGAGTTTGAAATCTGGTATAGTAATCCCCCCTCATTCTCTTTGTGCTCAGGGTTGCATTGGCTATCCAGGGTCATTTGTGTTTCTATATGAATTTTAGGATGTTTTGTTCTAATTCTGTGAAGCAAGTCTTGGGCATTTTGATTGGGATGACATTGACTCTATATATTACTTTAGGTAGGATGGTCATATTAATTCTTCCAATCCATGAGCTTGGGAGGTCCTTCCATCTTCTGGTGTCTTCCTCAATCTCCTTATTCAAAGATTTAAAATTTTCTTTGCAGAGATCTTTAATGTCTTTGGTCAGGTTTTTTTTTTTTTTTAGGCTATTGTGAATGGGAGGGTTTCCATGTACTCCTTCTCCAATTGCTCATTATTGGCATATAGAAAGGCTACTGATTTTTGTAGCTTCATTTTGTAATCTGCCACTCTACTGAAACTGGTAATGATTTCTAGGAGTTTTCTGGTGGAATTTTTGACATCCCTTGGGTATAATATCATATCATCTGCAAATAGGGATAGTTTGGCCTCCTCTTTTCCAATTAGTACTCCTTTAATTTCCTTCTCTTGTCTTACTGCTCTAGCAAGAGTTTTAAGTACTATATTGAAAGGAGTGGAAGCCAGGCGTGGTGGCACACGCCTTTAATCCTAGCACTTGGGAGGCAGAGGCAGGCGGATCTTTGTGAGTTCAAGGCCAGCCTGGTCTACAGAGTGAGTTCCAGGACAGCCTGAGGCTCCAGGGAGACCTTGTCTCAAAAAGACCAAAAAAAAAAAAAAAAAAAAGAAAGGAGTGGAGATAGTGGGTAGCCATACTGGGTTCCTGACTTTAAGGGGAATGCTTCTAATTTTTCTCTATTTAGAAGGCTGTGGGTTTGTTGTATACAGCTTTAATTATGTTGAGGTATGTTTCCTCCAGTCCAGTTCCTTCTAGGACTTTAAACACAAAGGCATGCTGAATTGTATCAAAGGCCTTTTCTGCATCAATTGAGATGACCACGTGTTTTTTGTCTTTGAGTCCATTCATATGATTTATGACATTTATTGATTTATATATGTTGAACCATCCTGCATCTCTTGAATAAATCTGACTTGATCATGGTATATGACCTTTTTGATGTGTGCCTGTATGTGATTTGCAAGTATTTTATTGAGAATTTTTGCATCTATATTCATTAAGGATATGAGTCCATAGTTTTCTTTTTTGGTTGTATCTTTGCCTGGTTTGGGTATTAGACTGATGCTGCCTTCATAGAAGGAATTTGGGAGATTTAAATGTCTGGTAGAATTCTGTTGTAAGTCCATCTGGGCCTGGGCTTTATTTAGTTGGGAGGTTTTGTATTACTGTTTTAATTTCCTTATATCTTATGGGCCTGTTTAAGATGTTGATCTCTGCTCAGTGTGGTGGTGCACACCTTTAATCCTAGCACTCAGGAGGCAGAGGCAGGTGGACCTTTGTGAGTTCAAGGCCAGCCTGGTCTACAGTGAGTTCCAGGACAGCTGGGGCTACAAGGAGATCCTGTCTCAAAAAGACCAAAAGAAAAATAAAAGATGTTGATCTCTTCTTGGTTAAGCTTTGGTGATTCCCATGATGTCAGATATTCATCCATTTCTTTTAGGTTTTCACATTTTAATAGAGTATAGGTTTTTAAAGTATTCCCATATAGGGGCTGGAGAGATGATTTAGGGTTAAGAGTGCCAACTGCTCTTGCAGAGGACCCGGGTTCAATCCCCAGCACCCACATGGTGGCTGAGAACTGTCTTTTACTCCAGTTCTAGTGGAATCCGACACCCTCTTTTGACCTCGCAGCATTGCACTACACGGGTGCACAAACCTACATGCAGACAGTACATTCATACACATAAAAATAAATACTGACTGAAATGGTGAATCGGGAAGGGTGGGAGGGATGGGAGAGGGACATGGGTGTATATTTAATTAATGCATATTTAATTGATGTGAGTTCAACAAGTATCCAGGTTTTGCCCAGACTCTGTCTACAGGTTACATGGTGTTTTAGGACTTAGTAAAAGTAAATATGTGTATATTAAACAACATTGGTTCAAAGGCTCTGATAAATACGGTAATGCATCTGAGTTAAATGGAGATATAAATTGCTGTTGTCCACATTTGTTTTACTTAAAATCTGTATAACAATAACTTTGGGATTAGCACATACAAATGTTCTTTATAATTTTTCTGTTGTACAGTATCACCTTGTAGCATTCTCTTTCACCTGTATGATGATTTAACTTAAAAATTAAGTTTGCTTCCCAAGTTAATCACATACAGTCACCCAAAACAGTGTGGATGAATTTGATGAAATCTGGGTCTTGATTCCACCCTATAGGTATGTATAATACAACTACTTTTTTGAGACTCATGGGTCAAAAAACAAAAACCTAAAATAAAAAATGGGGATACAGATAGATATGAAAACTTTTTGTCAAAAACCTTGCAATTCAAATCTTAAAACTAACTACGGGAAAAGATTTGTATGTTCCAACAGGTCAAAATGTCACCAACTTAACGGCTGAGAAAGAAAAGATACAGCTTTGCATTGAGTAGGATGTACCAGGAAGTGCCAGCAGAAAGGTTGGCCCGTCTGAACATTGAAAGGAAGAAAAGCCTCAGATTGCTACAGACATCAAACCCCTCTGTGGATCCTACTTGTAACAACTATTCATAATGAGTCCTAATGAAACTTACCTTCTAGGTGCCGTAAAGGTTTTAATATGAGAGACTTTCTTACTCCCCCCCATAGAACAAGGAAAAAATGTGAAGATGATGAGGTCGTTCTCCAACTGTAAATTGGAGCCAACTGTTATAGAGGTAATCTCTTATAAAACCAGTAAAACTGCCTTCTTTAATTGACTAATAGACATAGGAACTGTGAAAAGGATTATTCTCTATTCAGAACCAAATATAATACTAAAGTCTCCTTAAGCTATGCACTTAAGCAAAATATATTAATACAGGAGCTCTGACATCAGCAATGGATTATTCTACCAAGGAGATGTTGGTCAGGGGATCCAAGGCCCCACAAAAGGTAAAGGCTCCTTGCGTCTAAACTGGGATATCTACAAGAAGAGAGGTGATGCCAGGCGTGGTGGCGCATGCCTTTAATCCTAGCACTTGGGAGGCAGAGGCAGGCGGATCTTTGTGAGTTCAAGGCCAGCCTGGTCTACAGAGTAAGTTCCAGGACAGCTGGGGCTACAGGGAGACCCTGTCTCAAAAAGACCAAAAAAAAAAGAGAGGTGATAAAGCCCTGCTGTTGAAGACCTGATGTAAATGTGGAAAAGATTTATTGAAACCACACTTGCAAGTATACAGATGGTCTCTGGAATACCAGAGAGTGTTACCAAAGGCCACTAAACCAATAAAGCAAATATAGGTCTCCTTGAGTCAAACAAGACTCCTCCATCAGCACCAGCTACACCTCACCTGCCTGGAAATACTGTGCAGCAGTGGCAGCCATATACCTGTATATCCCAAATCTAATTGGCTATTAGCTCTCTCCTTGGAGGAATAACCCACAGCTGATGTCACAAGCTTACATCTTCTAATGGTTAGGAGATGCTATAAGCCACAGTAAGACCCTGTCATATTTAACAGAAAAAAACGTAATTCATGGATTAACATACCATCCAAACATCTGTGTCTATACCAAAGTAACCTACCAATTAGTACTGTTTAAATACCTATATATCTAATTACTTGTGCTTCATTAGTAGGATCGAAAGGTTATTCCTGGACAAACTGTCAGCCCATGAAAGGAAACAGCCAGAATTGACCAGAGACCAAGACAACAGCTCCAGAGAAAGTAGACTGTTCTGCTTCTCATCCACCTATGCCCCTTTTCTAAGCCTAGGGAACAATCCATGGAAGAGGGGCATGGTAGAATGTAAGGGCTGCGATTGGGGTGAAAGGTGAAACTACAGCAATACAGCCTGGACACTCATTTGATCAACTTGATTGAACATACAAGCCCCCCTGCTGGATGGTGGGACCCATGGGCTGTGTGGGTTTGGGCACAACTGCTTGCAAATTGGTTTTACAGGAAGGATGCTTGTACTCATAAATTATTACTTAATGTTAAAAAATGAAAAAAACAAAACAAAATAAAAAAACAAAGAAAGATGCAGAAAAGTTACGGCAGAATGCATGATCTGGGATGGGGTGGGATGGGGTGGGGGGAAGGGAAAGGGAAATATGCCTGAACTGATTTGGAAAATGATGTATGAACTACACAAAGCATCAATAAAAAAATGAAAATTAAAAAAAAAATTAAAAAAAAATAAAGTATTCCCACATAATGTTCTGGATCTTTCTGTTATCTCTCATGGAGTTTCCTCTTCTAGCTCTAATTTTATCGATTTGGAGTTGCTCCTTCCTTCTTTTGGTTAACTGGGCTAAAGGTTTGTCTATCATGTTTATCCTTTCAAAGAACCAGCTCTTGGACTTATTCTTTGTATTTTTGTTGTTGTTGTTGTTGTTGTTGTTTCTATTTCATTGAAATGTGCTCTGATTTTTGTTATCTTTTCTTGTCTTTTAGGTTTGGGAGTCATTTGTTGTCTTTCAAGTGTCTTAAGCCAGGTGTGGTGAGGCACACCTTTAATCCCAGCACTAAAAAAAAAAAAAATCAAGTGTCTTGAGTTGCAATGTTAAGTCATTTATTTGTGCTCTTTCCGTTTTTTGCAATTTAGGCACTTAGAGCTATAAATTTCCCTCTTAGGACTGCTTTCAAAATGTCCCAGAAATTTTGTTGTATTGTATTGTCCTTTTTGGTTAATTCCAAGAATACTTTTATTTCTTTGTTAATTTCTCCATGAGTTCATGTAGTTACTAGGACTTTTTCTGGTGTTGATATTAAGCTTTACTGAATTTCTCCTTTGACCCATTCATTATTCAGGAGTGTGGGTTGTTTTGGGGTTTTTTTGTTTGTTTGTTTGTTTGTTTGTTTGTTTGGTCTTTTTGAGATGGCTTTGAACTCCTAATCCTCGTGCCTCTACCTCCTGAGTGCTAAGATTATGGGCATCCACCACCACGATACTTTACATGGTGCTACAGACCTAACTCAGTGCTTTGTGCATGCCAGGCAAGCACTGTACCAACAGAGCCATATCCCCAGCACCGATGGTGCATTTCTGTGTAGACCTCGAACGGGTGCAGAGGGCAGAACTGTACTTTCTAGAACCATAGGTAGGTGTTGCCAGGGAAGGGGCTGTTTTATATCTCAGACCTGGAAGTGGTATGTGACTACACACCAAACTTCAGGTTGAGCTGGGAACTCAAAATTCAGGTGGTCTATGGGTGTATGCTGAACCTCGATTGTGGTGGATCACACTGGTGGGATATACTGAAGAGACGGAGGCAGGAGGATGACCAGTTCGAGGCCAACCTGGGCTACACATTTTTCTCTTTATTTAAAAGCAAACAAAGCAATGTTCCCAGAATACGTGAAGACTTGCTGTGGGGTAAAGTCTTCTCAACCATCTAGGCATGAAAAGGAGGCAGATGGTAGCCTGAGGGAGGACAGGAAGGACACAGTTGTCTTCCGCTTCAGCCAAGATGAAGCAGTGGTTGCAGTGGTCTGTGATATTTGGATATTTTGCATGAGAGAAAAAAAGCACTGCCTGTGTCAGTCATGGGTGTAACCTTCACCTGCCAGCCCTGAATGGCTTGGGTGAATGAGAGTTGGCTGTATAATCAGCACAGCGAGGAGAAGGCTATCAGTTACTAGGACTGCGTCAGCAGAGACCCGGGGGGCCTCTCCCAGCCACCCGCCTTCCCCAGGCTGGGAGTGGAGAGCTTGCCAGCACAACGAGCCCACTCTCTGAAGAGACAGCTCCTCTCCACCCCTCACGTCCTGCCCCTGCCTGGCTCCACGGACCCATTCTTGACCAGCCTTTCACCGGGAGGAGGGGGGAGGGGTGTTGGCAGAAGTTCCAGGGGTTTTATTTGAACCTAAGTAAAGGATTAGGTCTCTTGGCCCTGCAGTCTTTGTAATGTTAATGCTGTGCTTGAGACCTAGCTTGCTTCCAGGCTCTGTGTGGAGAGGGACAGAAGAGCTTAGATACCCTTCCAACTCTCTGGAGTAGGTCCTTTTTCTGTGTTTCAGAATTTTCCTTCCACAGATACCTTACACGTCCCCTTAATCCTTTTGTGAATATAAGTAAAAACAGCCTGACCAGTCCCTAAGCACTGTCTTGTCTCTGAGCCTTGTGGTGATGGTGCTCAACGCCGGGGCTCCTCGGGGAAGGTCAGGGCCCTCGTCCCTAATGTTCACCCAGCAGTGCTGAGCAGGAGGCCGTACCCCAGGGAAGGTGAGAGAACGTGGGTCTCAGTACCTTTCAAAACTGTGAGGGTCGGGACTGGAGAGATAGCCTAGCGGTTAAGAGCACCGACGCTCTTGCAGAGGACCCGGGTTCGATCCCCAGCACCCACATGGCGGCTGAGACCTGTCTGTAACTCCAATTCCAGGAGAACTCCAGTTCCAGGGGAGTCCGAGACCCTCTTCTGACCTCCACGGCATTGCACGACACGGGTGCACAGACCTGCATGCAGACAGTACATTCATACACATACAAAGATAATAATAATTTAAAAAATTAAAAAAAAAAAAAAACTGTGAGGGTCACAGCCCAGGGGAACCTCGGGGAACATGACAACTCAATAGACTATGTGACATCCTAGAGGAGTCCTGGGACAGAAAAGGACATTCACTAAAAACAAAGGAAACCTGAATCAAGTGTGAGCTTCAGCTAGTAAAAATGCATAAAATTGGTTCATTCAATGTAAGAAGTGGGAACGCATGTGCTTTGGCAAATCTATATAGTTTTATTACACTTATTTATTAGTGATTTGTGTGCATGTGTGTGTGTGTGTGTGTTCACATGCTGTGAACACATGTGAAGGTCAGAGGACAGCTTGTGGAAATTGGCTCTCTGCATCTATCATGTAAGTCCCAGGGATTGAACTCAGATCATCAGGCTTGGGTGTAAGTGTGTTTCCAGCTGAGCCATTTCACGTGCCCTACATGCATTACAATGTTAGGGCCTGAGACACTGAGTGTCAGATGCGAGGAACTCTCTGTCCTACCTTCCTAACTTTCCTCTAAATCTAAAAGTATTCTAAAAAAAAACCCCAAATTCTATCGTTGTGATTTGCATATGACTTGCTACCTTCCCAAAAGGTCATAGTTGAAGGCTTGGTCTCAGTGCAGCAGTGTTCAGAGAACTCCAACTTTATCAGGGGATTAAGCCTTTGACAGGTGCATGATTTGATGACATTGTTGGGAAGCTGAAGGCAGAAACTGCTGGAGGAAGCCCCTCCTTTGGGGCATGCCGCTGCGGGGTGGAGGAAGCCCCTCCTTTGGGGCGTGCCGCTGCGTGGTGGAGGAAGCCCCTCCTTTGGGGCGTGCCTCTGGTGCCCTCTGGCTCCTGGCCCCACTGTTCTTTCTGCTTCCTGACTGCTGTGAGGTGAGAGGCTTTGTTCTACCTTGTGCTGCCATGCTGAGGGTGAGCCTCACATCCCACAGAGTGGGATGGGCCAAGTGACTGAACGGCAGCCCCTGACCCTGAACTAAAATATATCATTCTGCCTCTAAATTGCTTGCTTCAGATATTTTGTCACAGAAAAAGAAAAAGACAACAACAAAAAAAAAAACCTAATACTTTTTTTAAGGAACAAAAGTGGGGCTGAAAATGGCTCAGAGTTGAGAGCGCTTGCTGCTCTTGTAAGGACCTAACTTCTGAGTTCAGTTTCCAGCACCCACATAGGACGGCTCACAGCAGGCTGTAACTCCAGCTCCAGGGGAACCCTCTTCTGGTCTCCACAGACCTACACACATGTGCACAGACTCACATACAGACAAGGAAACACACACACACGAATGAAATAGTGTTCCTTTAAAGATTTTATTTTTTTGTTTGTATGTGTGTGTGTGTGTGTGTCTTAAGTTTTAAGTCTTATAAAATACACAGACATTCAAAAAATTATAGTTTACCTGAGGGAAATTTGACACTCCTCTGTGCAGCCAAAAGACTCAGCAACTTTGTGCGTGCATGCATGTGTGTGTGTTCATGTGTGCATGCATGTGTGTGCATGTTCATGTGTGCACGCGTGTGTGCATGCATGTTCGTGTGTGTGCATGTGTGTATGCATGTGTGTGCTCATGTGTGCATGCGTGTGTGCTCATGTGTGCATACATGTGTGTGCATGCATGCATGTGTATGCATGCATTTGTGTATGTTTGTGTGTGCATGCATGTGTGCGTACATGTTCATGTGTGCATGCGCATGTCCATGCAGGACCCAGAGGTTGACACTGGGTGTCTTCCTCTATTGCTCTTCACCTTATTTATGCATTTTTGGTTTTTTTGTTTTGTTTGTTATTTTGTTTTGTTTTGTTTTGTTTTGTTTTTGAGACAGGGTATCCCTCTAGCCACAGCTGGACTGAAGCTCACTATGTAGACTGGGCGGACTGGCCTCAATCTCAGAGATCCTCAGTGCTGGAATTAAATTAAGTAATTAATTAATAACTAACTAATAGCTAATTAATTAATTTAGGGAGAGAGAGAGAGTGCTGCGTGCGTGTGACAAACATTCCATGGCCCTGTGTGGGGGTCAGAGGACAACTTTCAGGAATTCATTTTGTCTTTCCACCATGTGAGTTCCTGGGATCAAACTCAGGTTAGCAGCCTTGACAGCAAGCATTCTTACCTGCTGAGCGACCTCACAGGCCTTCAGTGTCTCACTGGACCTAAAGCTCACAGATTCAGCTGGACTGCCCAGCCAGCAAGCTCCACGGATCCTTCCTGTCTCCACCTCCCCAGAACTGGAGGGACAGATTAGTGCCACTGCACCCAACTTTTCTGTGGGTGTTGGGGATCCAAACTCAGAATCTCATGCTTACAGAGTAAGCACTCTACCAATCTGAGACATGGCCCCAGCCCAAGGCAAGGGACTTTATGAAAATCTCATCACCCCTCACTATCCCAAGAGTCCCCACCCCTCTGTTCTTCCTGTTCACAGAAACAACACTCTCCTCAGGCCGGATTCACAGTGAAAATGAGAAGCAGAGGCTAAACGGATGGAGTAAGTCAGACCCACCGTGGTTCTCTCGGAGTGTAGCTAGAGTCACCTTCATGCAGGTTCCCCAAGGGCACATGCCTTAGCGCCCTCTGCCTGAGTCTCTCTATTTAATACCTTCCTTACTTTCTCTACAGTAACAAGTTTGGGGCCATTTGGATTCAGACCCTGGCTCTATTGCTCATAGTGATGTAACCTTGGGCAAGATCCTTGTGCCTACGTTCCCAGCCTCTAGAGGGCATAACCACAGTTTAATCAGAGAGCCATTAAGTGGACCCAATGAGATGAACGGTAAATTGGCAATAGTTCCATCCTCTGAAGAAAGGACATGGGGCCGTCAAGTCATGCAGGCCTGTTGCCAATGATAGACACAATCACCCTGGCCAGTGCTGAAGGTCAGGCGCACCTTGAGATCCTGCAAGATGTCTGAGGCTTTAGATAGACCCCCGGGCGGGGAGTATCTGGCACAAAGAACTCTGAGTTAGTGCAAAAGCTGAACCTGGTCAAGGGCCAACCAAAGAATGCACAGGCAGCAGACGAGTGAGGAGGCACAAGGGCCACACAGAATACAGAGGTGGAGGGGGCTGGCACGGTGTGACCAAGGCCCCATTCCCTAGCTCATTATGTCTTGGCCCACCCAGGCAGGGCCTCCATCCATCCAGTGCCCTAGGCAGCTCCCATATGGGTTTCTTATTTTCAGGGGAAAAAATTCTATGAACCCAGAACTGGTTTGAGTCTTAGCTGTGCAAGTATGGTCAAGCCACCTCAACCACCTGGAGCCTCAGAAACTTCATCTCTAGAGACCCATCTCTCCAGACTTTGGTGAAGAGTGAAGTCCATTGACAAAGAAGTAGTGGTGCAGAAGGACGAATCTCTGGGGTCAGACGACCTGAATTTGTAACCCAGTTCCATACTGTGTGACTTCAGAGAAGTTGCTAAGCCTCTCTGAGCTTCACCTTCTTCTCTGTCAAACCAGAATGCTTACAGATCAACTTCCTGAGGTTATGAAGAGTAAATGAACAGAACTTGAAGGACATTAACATTTGTTCACTGTGGTTGTTTTAGAAGTATGGCAGTGCACCAGGCAGAGTGACTAACAAAGGTGTGGGATTCTCCCATCTCCACAACTGCCTCACCAACCTTCCGATTCTGTCAATGGGTCCTCTCTTCTGGATGTTAAAATGGTTCCACAAAGCCAGAGAAATCAGTCTTTTAGAGTCCCAACACCTTACACCTTAAATCCCACTCCATCCCAGGAAGGATCCTACCTGTTAGTGCCACCCCATCTTCAGAGACTGTTGGCTTTTTTTTTTTTTTTTTTTTT